>JAQQSW010009454.1:0-13228 GCA_028646575.1 Pseudocheirus occidentalis
CTGTTTAGCGTCACATTTTATGATTTTTTTAGCGTGTTTGTGTGGGAGCTGTGGTGCTTTGCTGCTTCTACGCTGCCATCTTGGCTCCGCCCCCAATCTAGATGATTTCTAAGGTCCCTTCTGGCTCTAAAATCTGGTTCTATGACTTTGTGTGAAGAAAGGTTCTTTCTTTTTTTTTTAATTAAATTCAATTGGTTTATTTACTTTTAATTGACAACATTCAGTTCCACAGTCCCTTGAGTTTTAGATTTTCTCCCCCTTCCACTTCCTCCCTTCCCCCCCCATCCTGGGAGCATGCACTCAGATGCAGGATCTACAAATATCTTCCCATTAATCATTAGTCAGGTTGTAAAGAGGGATTATAACTGATGGAAAGATCTGTGGGAAAGAAGAGACAAAACAAAACAAGAAAAAGAAACAGTGTAAGTAGTTTGTTTCAATCTGCACTCAGACTCCTCATCTCCTTCTCTGGATGTGGATATCTCCTTCCATCCTGAGTCTTTTGGAGTTGTCCTATAATCTTGTGTTGCTGAGAAGAGTCCAGTTTATCAAAGTTGGTTGTCACACGTACATTGTGTCTGTGATTGTGTAGAAATTTCTCCTGGTTCTGCTCCCCTCACTCAGCATCAGTTTGTATAAGTCTGTCCAGGTTATTATGAAGTCCATCTGCTCCTCATTTCTTATAGCACAGTAGTATTCTATTACATTCATAGACCACAACTTGTTCAGCCATTCCCCAGTTAATGGGCATCCCCTTGTTTTCCAGTTCTTTGCCATATGAAGAAAGTTTTGAAATAAGAATGGACAGGTGTGGTTTTCAATTGGACACAAGAAGGCAAGTGAATGGGAGGTGTAATGTTAATGGGATATAAGATCTTCCCCACCCAATTGTAGGTCTCACTTGGACCCCATTAAGGGAAACTTGCTTAAAGGAAGCCTTGCTTGTAGGAAAGGTTTTACACCTTTTGTTAATTTCTAATTAGGCACTGAGTCATGAGGGTTGTGATGCCATCTGGTTCTAAAAAGGGTACATATATATTCTCTGAGGTTAGCATTTTGCTTTGGGGCTCACTCATTGGAAGAATGTTCTTGTGATTTGTCCAGATGAGACTCTGGGTAGCCATTAAGGAGCCTTTGAAAAACCCAGTTGTTGGTGCCTCTCTCTCTGGTAACTACATATGTATTGCCATGGTCAGACAGTTGGATCTGTCTGTTGATCTGTTTCTTAGAAGCTCTGTCTTATTGGTCTTTATTTCTCTGCTTGTATTTTCTTTGTTTAGATTTTCTCTGAAGTTCAGGATGCTGATTTTCCCCCTAAACTAATGAATGCAATTAAAAAAGATTGTTGACTCCTTTCCTAGTAAAGCAGATCTAAGAACCTTTGCTAGCAGCCATCCTGGGAATGCCAGTGTGGTTGTCACTACAGGAGGACACAGAGGTGATTGATGTTTTAGGCTTGGGTGAATGAGAAAGTGATGACATTTTAGGGAATGGGGAGATGGTTTGGTGAAGAGGGTGAGTTCAATTTTTGATGGTGGAATTGGAAACATGGATCTAGAGTTCAGATGACATATACAGTAGATGAGTCTTCCAAATGTCAGAGTATAGGGACAAACAAAAAGATGAGGACTGAACCTTGGGTACATCCTGATTTTAGTTGCAAGAAGAAGTTAAAGTACAAAAAAGTCAAATAAGAAGCTGCCAGAAAGGCAAAACATAGTAGTGTCACAGAAACCAAAGGAGAAGAGTTTCAAATTGAGAGGTGGTCCAATCCTCCAATTCCAACAGATCTGTGAGATCTCATCATTGTGAGTATTGCCACATAAATATAAATATATAAATAAACAAAAAAACAAATAAATATATTATATATATATATATATATATATATATATATATATATATATATATATATGTATATCACGATAATTGTGACCCATCTATGCTCCCACATTCTATGAAATCCACATCCATTTCCTCCCATACATTCATCATGGGGATGCCCTCCCAATGTTCATAGTAGTCTTTCTTTTGTTCTCTTGATCCTGTATGGATACTGATGGAACACATGGGCTGCCCATCTTTCTTGTTCTTATTGCATGGTAAGCCCATCTTTGTTTTCCATTGTTTTTGGTTTGGGGTCACACAGTTCTCTGATGACATCTATTACCTTGCTTCTCCTTAATAATTACTCATTTGTCAGTCAGTAAGTAGGATTTATTAGGTACCAACTATGTGCTAGCTATTGGGAATACAAAGAAAGGCACAAGATAGTCTCTCCTCCTGAGGAGTTCACAGTCTAAAGGGTGAGACAATTTTCAAACAACTATGTACAAACAAGATATATACAGGATTCAGTGGAGACAACCAACAGAGGGAATGTGTGAGCATTAAAATGGATCAGTAAACGCTTCTTAAAGAAGGTGGATTTTATCTGGAACTTGAAAGAAGCCAGAAGCCAGGAGGTGGAGATGGGAACGGAGAGCATTCCATGGGGTACAGTCAGTAAAAATGCATGGAGTTGGGAGATAGAGTGTCAGCAAGGAGGCTGGTGTCATTGGATTACAGAGTTGCATGGGATGAGTAAGGCATACAAAGTCTAGAAAGGTGTATCAGCAAGCATCCTAGCATACCCAGGATGACTGCTAGCACAGGTTCTTAGAGATCTGCTTTTCTAAATGAAAGCAACTCAATCAAACACATATCATTTACCTAGATCAGGGGGAAAAAATCAACACCTTGAACTTCAGAGAATGCAAACAGAATGCAAACAGAAGTTACAAGCAGACAAAGAAACAGATCAGCAGACGGGCTTCCAACCATCTGACCATCACTTCCATACCTAGTCAGTTACCAGAGAGGGAAACACCAACATCTGGGTTTTTTAAAGCCGGGGGGCTCAATGGTTTCCCAGAGTCTTCTCTGGCCAAATCACACAACTCTTTCCAAAGTGAGTCCCAAAGCAAAACCTCATATCAGCAGTATATATAGTCTTCTCCTGGATCAGAGAATGTAACAGCCCTCTTGACCCACTGCCCAATCACAAAGTAACAAGGTGTGGGCATTCCTGAAGAACTAGCCTCCCGTCTGGCCACATTCAGCCTATTATGGGGCAGAGTATACTTTTAAATCAGGGAAGGTTCTCAGAGCCACTTAAGCCTATCAAAGGGCCTGGGGCAGGGAAGACCTTCAGATTCTCATTACAAAAGGCAGTATGAAGAACTCTGAATACCAAACAGAAGATTTTCTATTTAATCCTGGAGGTGATACTGAGCCATTGGGGTTTATTTTGAAGGCTGGTGACATGGTCAGACCTGCACTTTAGGAAGATGGATTGTAGTGTGTGTGTGTGTGTGGGGGGGGGTATCTTGAGGTCGGGAGGCCAACTAGCAAATTATTACAATAGTCCTACAGTGAGATGTTGAGAGTCTGGCCCACTGGCAGTGTCAGATGAGAGAAATGGCAGGTGGAGCATATGAGACATTTTATGAAGATAAAATCAACAGGGCTTTGGTAACTGTTTAGATTTGGGGAGGGTGAGAGAGATCAAGGAATTGAGAAAAATCAGAGTTGAATGATGCCTATGTCATGAGCCTGAGTAGCTTGGAGTTAAGTGTTATATATTACACCCTGCTCCCCTGGGATGCCTGCCCCTTGGTTGTCCTTTGGGTGATCTTCAGCTTTAGCTCGTCAGAGGCAATATTGCTGCATTATCTGCAGCCTGTAATATCATTGGAAGTGTATTAGTGCTCTGGTTAAATGCTACTGAGACATACAGTCTGAGGGAGATATGTGGGACTTGGTTATTAGAAGCCTTTTGGGGCCTTAAAAAGAGCATTTACAGGAGAGCAGTGAGGAGAGATGAGAGATTTCATATAGTTAAGGAGAAAGTAGAGAATGTAGTAATGGAATTGGGGAGCAGAGAGCTGGTTGCAGAAGTTGGGGGAATGTCAATGTCAGGTGAGGTCTGCTTCTCTTAGAATGGTGAAGGTGTGTAGGGGTGTGTGTGTGTGTGTGTGTGTGTGTGTGTGAGAGAGAGAGAGAGAGAGACAGAGAGAGAGAGAGACAGAGAGGGAGAGAGAGAGAGGGAGAAGGAGGGAGAAAGATCAAAGAGGAAGAAGCAAGTGGAGTAGGGGAAGGGGGGAAGAATGAAAACGTTTTAATAAAATTTGCTTTTACAAGCTAGTGTGCTATAAATGGCAGTATTGGCATTATTGTCTTGGTCCATTGGTGGCAAAGATTTTCCAGGGTTTTGAGAAGAGGCTCTGGCCAGGAGACATGGCACCCTCTAAGAAGTAATATGTGCCTCTTGCACCACAAGTGACTCTGTCACCCACAAGGGTTTGAATTATCCACATGAATTCAATATAAGAGCATAACTTTATTGTGCAAGGAGTAGAATGTCTGTGAAGGTTCTTTCCTACTAATTTGAATTCACTGAAAGTTAATAGTAGTTGTGAATGGAGCAAGTATAGAGAACAATTGTCTTGGTTCCCTAACTAGACCCTAAATTGCCCTCTAGGAGGGCAAAGACCATATCTTGTTTGTTTTTTGTTTTTGCTTTTTGGAGGGCAGTTGGGGTTAAGTGATTTGCCCAAGGTCACAGGCTAGTTTTTGTGTTAAGTGTCTGAGGCCAGATTTGAACTCAGGTCCTCCTGACTCCAGGGCCGGTGCTCTATTCACTGCACCACCTAGCCGCCCCGCAAAGACCATATCTTACATTTGGAAGGCAGTGTGGCATAGCAGAAATAACACTGGACTTAGAGACAGGGAAAGCCTGAAGTTGAATCAAGATTTGATACCAGCTGTGTGACCATGGGCAAGTCACTTAACCTCTCTGTACTTCAAGCTCCTCCAGTAAAATGAAGGGATTGGGATAGTTGGTCTCTCAGGGATCACTCAGATTGAAATCTGTGATTCTTACCCAGCATTTTTCTAGGCTAGCTTTTTTTTTCCCTATATTTTTTTCCTTAATAGTATTTTATTTTTTTCCAGTTACATGTAAAGATAGTTTCCAACATTAATTTTTGTTAAATTTTGAGTTCCAAATTTTTCTCCTTTCCTCTTCTCCCCACTCCCCAAGACAGCAAGCAGTTTGATATTGGTTACACATGTACAATCAATCATGGTAAACATTAGTTTATTAGTCATGTTGTGGAAGGAGAATCAGAACAAAAGGCAAAAAGCATGAGAAAGAAAAAACAAAAAAGGGAAAAATAGCAGGCTTCAATCTGCCTTCAGACTCCACAGTTCTTTCTTTGGAGGTGGATGGCATTTTTCATCACGAGTCTTTTGGAATTGTTTTGGATTATTGAATTGCTGAGAAGAGCTAAATCTATCATAGTTAATGATTTCATAATGTTGCTGTTACTGTGTACAATGTTCTGGTTCTACTCACTTCATTTAGCATCAGTTCATGTAAGTACAGGTTTTTCTGAAACCTGACAGCTCCTCATTTCTTATAGCACAGTAGTATTCCATTACATTCATATGCCACAACTTGTTCGGCCATTCCCTAATCAATGGACTTCCCCTCAATTTCCAATTCTTTGCCACGACAAAAAAAGGTGTTATAAATATTTTTGTACGTATGAGTCCTTTCCTCTTTTTAATGATATCTTTGAGATACAGGTCTAGGCTTGCTTTAAAAAAAAAAAGACCATGTAATAATTCCACATTACTTTCAAAACTGCCCTTCTAAACTTCTTTCTCCTCCCTTCTGTGAATTTTAAGAATGTTTCGGCGTTTCTCTCTCTCTTTTTTTTGGTATCGCTATGACTAAATCCCCTTAACTAATTTTGTTGTTGTTTAGTCGCTCCAGTCATGTCTGACTCTTCATGAACCCATTTGGAATTTTCTTGGTCAAGATGCTGGAATTGTTTGCCATTTCCTTTTTCAGCTCATTTTACAGATGAGGAAACTGAGGCAAACAGGGTGACATGTCTTGCCCAGAGTCACACAACTAGCAAGTGTCTGAAGCTAGATTTGAACTCAGGTTCTCCTGGCTCCTGACCCAACACTCTATCCACTGTGCTACCTAGCTACTCTTAACCCTAATCCTCACCCCACAATTAAAAACCAAGAGGGGGGAAAAAAACCTCTGTTACAAACAAGTCAGGCAAAACAAATCCACATGTAGCCATTTCCACAAATGTTTGTCTTCTCCTGAACCTTGCATCCATCACCTCTCTGTCAGAAAGGAGGTAACATGCTTCATCATAGGTCCTCTGGGTACATGGATGGTCATTGCTTTGATCAAAGTTGTTCAATCTTTCAAAGATGTTTTTCTTCATATTGTTGTTGTCCTTGTTTAACTTCTTTTCATGGTTCTGCTCTCTTCAGTCTGCTCAGTTCATACTATGAAGAATCTCTGAAATTATCTTTATCATCATTTCTTATGATCATAATTTCTTCAGTCATTACCCAATTGATGGAAACCTCCCCCAGATTCTAGTTCTTTGTTTTGCCTTTTCCCTCCACTTAATCCCTTAATCAATTGGGAAGTTTGTTTTACTTCTGGATATTTCTTCCCTTGTATTACCCTCTCTTTTAACTTCCTCTATCCTCCTCTATTTAACTGTTGAATTTGATGTACTTCAATACCAAGCTTGTGTATATGTGAGTATGTGTGTTCAATCCTCCTTTGTCCATTTCATATAACAGTAAGGTTTATTTGATACCTATCTCCTTCATTTATACTCTTCTTATGCACTCTAGTTATGAGAAATAGCAAAATCTACCCCCCTTCTTCCTCTTTTCTATATTAGTATGTTTTGCTTATTCTTCTTTCATCTTCCTCTCTTCAGACTCTCAAAATAGAACCAATCCACCCCCATGTCCTCTGTTTTTCTTATTTAATTCCCACAATATCTTTTGAAGACATTAAGATACTGAAAGGATACTTATTTTTTCTTTCCCTATTGGGATTTTAACACTGCACCATCATTCAACACCCTACACTTGCTCCAATATATCTACCTTTGTATATTTCTCTGGACTTGTGTTTCTATTTCAATTTTCTTACTCAGCTCTTATCTAGTCATGAGAAATACTAAAAGTCCCCTGTTTATTAAAGGTCTATTTCTTTTTTTACTAGTAGGATTATGCTCAACTTTGCAGGGTAAGTTATCTTGGTTGTAAGCTATATCTTTTGCCTTTTTGGAATGATGTAGTCCAAAATCTTCTCTCATTTATGGTAGAAGCTGTCTGGACTTGTATGATTCTGATTTTGGTTCCTTGGTACTTAACTTCTTTCTGGATGTTTGATTTTTTTTTTTTTAAATAAGGGTGCTCTGATTTTGGCTGTGACATTCTTGGGACATTAGGGCATTTTTTTTTCAGGAGGTGATCAGCAGATTCTTTCTATCTGGTTTTCCTTCTGATTTTAATAGATCTGGGCAGTTTTTATTTATTGCTTCCTTAAATATAGTGTTCATATTTTTTAAAAATCATGATTTTTAGAAAATCCAATGATTCTTTTTAATACTTTATTCTATAAATATTCATTAAATATTACATTTTTGTTCAGAGTTGTTCCATATATTGGAAGAGATACAAATTTGGGTCCCTGCATTAGGGAAACTCACAATGTGATGGGGGAGTGAGCTGAAGAAATAACTAGAATATGCGACATTGCATGTGAATTACAGGGGAATCAGAAAGGAAGGGAGGCTTCAGGTGAGAGGAGAAAGAATCTTATTAACTGAGTGCAGTGATTCTTAATTTATTTCCATTTGACCTATTTTCCAGGTTGCTTTTTTTTTTACATCAGATATCTTACTTTTCTTCAATCTTTTGATTTTTATCTAATATTTCTTGCTGTCATGGAGTCATTGATTTCTATTTGGTCTATTCTAGATTTGAGGGAGTCCATTGCTTGGGTAAGGTTTTCTACTTTCTCTTCATATCTATCAATTCTTCTTCCAATTCTTTCCTTTCAAGTTTTTCTTTCTTTTTTTAATCTCTTGCTTCAGTTTATCTAGGTATTCATTTCTTTATGGAAAACTTTTTCTTTTTCATTTGGGTCACTTCTTACAATTTTTATGGAGTTACTTGCTGCTTCTTCTGGATGGAATCTCTATATCTACAGTAATTATATTGGTCAATATTTTCTTTGATTCATACATCTTTCCATCTTCAGTTCTTGAATTGTGGTTTTGTACAAGGGCCAAGCTCTGCCCCATGCTACACTTTGGGAGAAGAGTGGTTGGCCCTGCTTGGCCTTACCCTGAATCCCTTGGATCACTGTACCAATTTCCTTCTCCTGAGGTTAAACTCCCTTTAGATCTTTGAAGCCCGTAGTGATGCATCTTTAGGACAGAGTGCTAAGCATCTTAGAGCTCCTGGGCCTGGGCTGTCCCATTCTGAACACCATCATGCCAGCACAAGTCCCTGCTATTCTCTTAGAACTCCAGCATCCCTTTCCTTGAGCATTCTGATGATGGTGAGTCTTTCTAACCTCCCTGGGTCTTTCTTAGGGGAGTCTTCTACTCTTGCTACCTCTGGACAGAGAGCTTTTGCAAACTCTCCACGTCTCTGTTCAGTCTGGGAGGCTGCCAGATTGCCTGTGCTAGCACTGGATTTGTTGAAATCCCTCTTTACTATTGCTCATGTGCTTCTAAATGTCTT
The DNA here is from genome assembly GCA_028646575.1 of Pseudocheirus occidentalis. Classification (NCBI taxonomy): domain Eukaryota; kingdom Metazoa; phylum Chordata; class Mammalia; order Diprotodontia; family Pseudocheiridae; genus Pseudocheirus; species Pseudocheirus occidentalis. The sequence continues at coordinate 8,629 of JAQQSW010009454.1, forward strand.
TTTATGTATTTCTGGGGTAGAAAAATCCACTTACTATAGTTGTTTTTTTTTTAACATTATTTTATCTAGTTGGAATTTCAGAATTTTGGTGGAGTAGGTATGTGGGAGCTATGTGTTCTACCTCCTATTTAAACAACCATCAATCCAAAAGTATGTAGAGACAGATATTCTAAATCGTCCATGGAATCATTCAATAATCACTGTTTACCCAGTGATAGGGATATTACACAGAACTGAACAGAACATGAGGGACTTAGAATTCCTTGAATATCTTCTTTCATCTTTATATTCCTAGCATCCAGCACCCATCACAAGGCATTACCCATAAATGTTTTGTAGATTAAGGAGTAAAGAGATGGGCAGGAATTTGGCATTTAGGAAGAATTAGTCTTTGTAAGGGGGGAGTTAGGGCTCTCTTCCCAGTCTTGTAAATGGCTTTCAATTTCAGGAGAATTTGATAAGTGCTCTAAAAGGGTTAGGGTTAGTGTGATGGGATTACTTCTGGCTGGACGTGGAGGAGGGTTAAATTAGAAAACTGGGAAGAAATGGCATTTGAACCACACCTTGAAGGAGCAGCAGGCTATTTCAATAAGTAGTGATAGATGTAAGAGCATTTCAGGCAAAGGATAAAGGTTTTGCTGCTGTTGTTATTTTTATCACTGTAAGAAACTTCTATTGTGAAATGTCCCTTCCCCATAACAGGTGTGCAACTTACCCATAATTTATCATCTTAGGAAGGTTGTTTTGACCACTGAGAAATAAAATGAATTCCTTTATGACTACACAGCCATTATGCGGTAGAGGCAGGGCACAAACCTGGAGCTCCCTGACACCGGGTCAGGCTTTCTGCCAACTGTGACATTTGGCCTCTCAAGACAGAGAGAGAGGGGAGTTTTTGGAATTGTGTAATATACCATAACTTGTTTCGTCATTTTCCAGTTGATGAGCATCCCCTCAATTTCTAATTCTTTTCCATGAGGTAGTATTTTAAAGAGGAAAGGAGTCAGGACTATGAAGGGCACCACCTCTCGTCAGTCACCCAGGCTTACAGCTGAGATATCATCCTCTCTCACCATCCTGCGTTCCCCCCCCCATCCAATCTGTTGCCAAGGCCTCTGATTTCTATATTGGTAACATCTCTCCAATGTGCCTCTTTCTTTCCTCTGACATTACTACCTCTCTGGAGTGGGCGCTTATGACCTCACACCTAGACTAATTCAATAGTCTGCACATTGGTTCTCTTTGCCTCAAGTGTCTGCCTACTCTAGTCCATCCTTCATTCAGCTGCCAATGGGATCTGCCTAAAGCATAAGGCTAACCATGTCATTCTCCCATTTAGTCAACCTCAGTGGCTCCGTATTAGCTCTCAGATCAAATATAAAATCCTCTATTCGATATTCACACCCCTTTATAATCTTGTCCCTCCTAATTTACTCTTTCCCCCCCCCGCGACATACTGTGATCCAGTGACACCAGCCTCTTTGCTGTTTCTTAGACTAGACACTCTATCTCCCAGTTCCATACAGTTTTATTTGTTTTTCCCCAGTCTGAGACTCTCCATCCTCACCTTTGCCTTCTAGCTTCCCTGGCTTCCTTTAAGGCTCATCCAAAGTCAAACCATATGCAAGAAGTGTTTCTCAATACCCCCTCACCCCAGTGCCTTGCCTCTGCTGATCATCCCTCATTTGTCCCATATAAATGTTATTTGTGTATGCTCTGCATGTTATCTCCCCCCTTAGACTGTAATCTCCATGAAAGCAGAGAAAAGCATTTACTTTTCTTTATATCTTTAGCACATAATGGTACTTAATAAATTTTTGTCGGGTGGATGTGCTGATTGATCAGCCTAGGACCATTGTAGGGGTTCAAATCAGAGCTGGAAGGGATCTTCTAGTTAATCGAACACCATAATTTTTCACATGAGGAAAGTGAAGTGACTTGCCCAAAGCTCTATAGGCAATAAGGTAGACTTATCTTGTTCAGTTTTTGAGAATGATTTATGTGGTGTGTGAAAGCATGCATGCGCATGCACACACACATACACACACACACACACACACACACTCTCACACTCACACAGACACCCACACCCCTTACTAAAAGGAGGCAGTGTGGGGGAGCTGGGAATCCGGGAGTCCTGCCTCCTAGTACTGGGATTTATTCTCTGGCCTGTCCCACTTTCCCAGCTTCTGTGTCATTTGGGTCTGATTCTCCTGCCTAGACACTCTTCTTCTTCACTTTATGGGTCCTTTCCAGAGGCAGTTGTCTGGCTTCCTGTGGTTCTAGTGCCAAAAGGCCAGGCCCCTGCTTAACCCCTCTACACACATTCTCCCCCCCCCCCACGCACGCACACACACATGCACGCACACATACATATACACCCCCACCCACCCACTCACTCTAGACTCCTCACAGCTTGGCTACAAGAAGCTTTACTCCAGGAAATGGCAGCTCCCCTTTTTCTCCACAGTAAGATTAAAATCCAGACCCTGGGCCAACAGAAAGGTCTTGCTGTGCCCCCCAACTCCCCACTCCCAGACTTCTTTGACTCAGCCATAAGCACCCCTCCATTTTCTCACTTCTCTCTGTTTACAACTTCCACGTCTGTCCCTTATCTGTCTGAACACTCTGTACCAGGAATGTATCTCAGTCTTGCCAAGTTTGTCCAACACTCCTCCTCCCCTGATGGATCTCTTGAAAGCCCCACTCCCCCATTAGGAGCTTTTTAAATTTTCTTTTCTCCTGGATTAAAAAGAAACAAGCTGCAGATGCTTCCTTATACCACATGGGATGACACTGGTCTAAAATTCTGGCGCTTAACAAAAAATTTGTTGATTGTTAGCATGTTCTCTTTCTTTCCACCTTTCCTTCCCCCACTCTCTCTCTTTCTCTCTCCCTTTCCCCCCTCTCCTTCTTTCTGTCTCCCTTCTTTCTCCCCTCTTTTCCCTCTGTCTCCCCTTCTCTTTTCCCTCTCTCCCCTCTCTCTTTCCTCTTTTCCCCTCTTTCTCTTCTCTTTTCTTCCCCCTTTCTTTTTCATCTCCCCCTTTTCTCTCTCTCCTTCTCCTCCTCCTCCTCTCCTCTTCCTCCTCCTCCTCCTCCTCCTCCTCCTCTTCTTCTTCTTCTTCTTCTTCTTCTTCTTCTTCTTCTTCTTCTTCTTCTTCTTCTTCTTCTTCTTTCTCTCTTTCTCTTCCCCCATCTGTCCCCTCCCCCAAAGCACAGTGTAGACATCAGGGATCCTTGGGTCCCAGTACTACCACAGACATTTGTTGTTTGTTCTGTGACTTTGGGCAAGTCAGTTAGACCCCCTGAACCTCAGTTTCCTTGTTTGTAAAACTGAGGTAGTAATAACACCTACCTTGTGTAGGGCTACTGTGACTATCAAATGAAGTAATGAATTTAAAAGTATTTATCATATACATACTGTATACAAGACATACATGCTAAGCACTAGGGACACAAATAGAAAAGTGGAGTTAATCTGCATCTCTCAAGGAGCTCCCATTCTAATGGGGAAGATTATACATTTGGGCAGTTTCATCTACAAGTCATATAATACATGTAGAGCCTTTACAAACCTTTGGGTCTATAGAAATGTTAGTTATTATTACATCAAATGAAGAGGTGAGACTGGGGAGCCAGTGAGGCAGTAGGTGCTTCCCTGGGTAGAGCTCTGGACTTGGAGTTAAGATGGCCTGAGTCTGAATCCTGCTTCAGATACCTACTAGCTGCATGATTCTGGTCAAAGCATTTAACTTTTGCATCTCAAGTTTCTCATCTATCAAATGGGGATAATGCTAATCCTTACCTCCCAGGGTGCTTATAAGGAACAAATGACTTGGGTATTTTCCAGCTTTCCACAAATCTATAGAAAAGCAGGCTTTCATCCAGCTGATTAATCAATTAGCTGATGACCTTTAAAATCCCTTCCAACTAGAAAGGTATAATCTTTGAACCATTAAGAAAGTGTAGTGCATAAATTGACCACCAGGTGGTGGTACAATCAAACCATCAGCGGCCAAATGGTCTCTTCAAATAAACTGATAGCTCTGCTTCCCATTGCTGGCATTTCAGCTTTGATTGCTCTGGCTAGCCGGATTTGTAACAGTATATGGGAAAAGAAATGAACCATCTTTTTGGATTCATTGTCTATTTGCAATGTTGCCATAGATAGACGGACAAACAGATATATAGATAGATATGTATACACATAGATGTAGGTGTGTGTATATGGATGATACATGAATGTCTATATACATATGTGTATACATGTATATGTCTATATGTACACCTCATATATGCATGCATGTGTATGTATGTTTTTTTCTCATTTAGTTGTTTCAGTCAGGTCTGACTCTTTGTGACCCCACCTGGAGTTTTCTTGGCAATGATACTGGAATGGCTGTCATTTTCTTCTCCAACTCATTTTACAGATGAAGAAACTGAGGCAAATAGGGTAAAATTACTTGCCCAGGGTCACGCACCTAATTTGTGTCTGAGACTAGATTTGAATTCATGACAATAAGCCTTCCTGATTCCAGACCTAGCACTCTGTGTACTGGACCACCTAGCTCTGTGTGTGTGTGTGTGTGTGTGTGTGTGT
>JAQQSW010009455.1:0-13228 GCA_028646575.1 Pseudocheirus occidentalis
CTTCTCCCGTTCACGTGACCGATCTCCCTCTTCCCTGTCCTTCCCGCTTCCGGCCAAGGCATCAGCCGGAAGTGCGAGTGGCCTGGGGAGGGGCCAGTGGCAGCGGCCGGAGGGGAGGGGGGAGGAGGGAGGAGAAGGAGGAGCTGGAGCTGGAGGGGAGTTGGTGTTGGTGCTGGAGGTGCTGCTGCCGCCGCTACCGCTGTTGCTGCCGCTGCTGCCACCGCCACCGCCGCCGCCGCCGCCGCCGCCGCCTCCTTACGGCGTGTGAGGCGGGACCACATCCTTCGATCGGCGGAGTTGCCGCCGCGCCCCCTCAGCTCTGGAACTCAGGCGCGGTGCGGATGTGAAGCTAGGTAAGTCCGGTGTGCCTCCCGGGGCGGGGGCAGGTGCGTCCTCCTGGGTGGACTGTGGGGCCCTGCTGGGTGACGGTGGCAACGGGCGTGGGGGGCTGTGGCCAGGGGGGCCAGGAGCGAGCACGCCTCTAGCTAACTGTCCCCCTAAGTCCCGGTCAGGGGTAGGGTTCTGCCCATGCCCCACCCCCTCCTTCGGCTGCGGCTGCCAGGGACCCCGGGGACTGTGGGGGGCAGCTGCCGCTGCCCCTGCCGCCTCTGCTTTAGGGGCATCTCTTTGTACTCGGGGCAGGATCCCGAAAAGAGGGGGTAGCGGGGCGTTCTTGTCCTGCTCCGAGATCCCGGTTTAAAAAGAGAGGACATGCACGCTGCTGGCTGCTTGGGAGCTTATTCCTTGTGCCCTTGCCCATGGAAATAAGACTCCTCGAAGTTATGCCCTGTCTGAATACCAGGTCCGAGGATCGAACTCTGTTTCTGTCTTTGTTTGTCATCTTCTTTTACTGATAATGATGGAAGCCCATTCCAAGCTGGGAGAAAGGGACGCTGTCATTTCTGAAATCGTTCTTTCTCTCCGCCCCGCCCCCCCCCCCCCCCCCAGCCTCATCTTTATCTTAATTGCACCTCTTCCTAAGATTTGAGCGACTCCGCCAAGTTCCGTAGGTGATAATGAGAGTCGAGGAATTCAAAAGAAGTGAAACAGAGTCCTTGCCCTACGGGAAGTTAGCCTTTTGTTAAGTGAGCCCAAATTAGGACTGCCACCACCTATTGCCACCGTCCCAGGGATTGAGTCACCAGGCTGCTAATCTTGTCCTTCCTTTAGGACCTTTTGAGTTTTGCTTTTCTTATTTCAAAATATCCATCTGTTGTTTTCAGTTTTCTGTATGGTATAGTAGGTAGAGCACTGGATTTGAAATCAGAAAACCTGAATTCCAATCCCTGCTCTGACACTTACCAACTTTGTGATTTGGACGTTACTTACCTCTTGATGCCTCACAGTCTTTCATCCTATAAATCAGAACCTCCATGAGTGGGATCCATTGAAAACTGGGATTTTGTGATCCCCTAAATTTTTGGAACATATATAATTGGGTAAAATAGTTCCTAATAATTTCTTTTTTGTCTTCTTCTTTGGTTGTGAATTCACCTTTTTAATTTTGGTGCTGGTAGTTTGATTTTTCTTTAAAAAAATAGGTTATCTAATGGTTTATTTTTTAAAAACAGTTCCTAGCTTATTTATTAATTTTTTTCTTGCTTTCAATTTTGTTAATCTCTTATTTGATTTTTCAAGATTTTTATTTTGGTGTTTAAGTGAAGGTTTTTAATTTGTTGATCTTGTTAATTTGTTAGTTTTATGTCCAGTTCATTGATCTGCTCTTTCTTTTATAGATGAACATGTTTAGTGATAATTATATTTTCCTCTCAGTAGTGCTTTGACTGAATTTTTGGTATGTTGTCTCATCTTTAATGAAATTTGTTTCAAAATATTGTTTCGATGCTTTATTCTTTGACCCATTGTAAGTGTCTAATAAATGCTTTTTCACCCATTCATGTTAAATGTCTTTTTTTCCTTAAGCTTTGAAAAACAATTTATAGTCTTGATTCTCAAGCATCTACGCAATGTGCCAGTTACACCTGATCTAACAACAAGATTGTTCACTGTGGTCAATGAATATTAATGGAGTTAAACAAAGCTGAGGTAGTTTCTGTAGAGCATTTGCAGTATTTGTTATGTGACAGAGAAAGACATCTTAATGACCCACTGTTACAGTGTTGTTGGTGTTTCAGACATAAACTGTCATGGCTCTCAGACTGTCCCCATATAATGGCATTATTACTGGACTATAAAGTTTAAGCTTCATGCAAGCTCATGCCAAAAAGGGAGAAAAATGCAACTCTATTCTTCATTCTTTCCTTCATACTAAAGAACTTTTATTTAAATATTGCTTTGGATAAATTTAAATTTATTTAAGTAAAGTTAAATTTTCCAAAATCACTCAGCTACTTTGAGTAGGTCCAACATTCCCCCCCCCCATCTCCATCCTCAGTGTTTCTGCTTTTTCTTAAGTCTCCCAGTTTTGAGTGCTTCCTTTATTGCATTTTATTCATCTTATCTTTATGGAAACCATTGCACAGAGTCTGAGCATAACATTAAGTAACTAATCCTCCCAAGGAAACACTGGCCTTCTGCATTCTGCCCTAAAAAGTTATTTTTCATTGAAGAATTATGTCCAGAAGGACTGAAGTTTATTCCAAATAGAGAACAAGAATAACCCTGACTGTGACTTATACTTCTGAAACAGCTCCAGGCGGGATATTACTATTTTATATCCTCTGTTATGACTCCTTTTATCTAAATATTAAAGCACTTGAGAAACAGTAATTAAGGTTCCTAACCTGTTAGTGAGGGAAAATGATTTCATTTGCAAGTGGGGAGGCAGGTTATGAGGGGTAAAGGTTTGCCTCAGGTAAGCTCCACATAGTTCTTGGAAGAATTGGGAATGGGATTTGAGTTTCGGCTCACCAGTCTCTCTCCTTAACCTATGATCACTTGCTGGCCTATTTCTTGAGACAGTATGGCAATACAAGTCTTGTTCCTTTAGATCTTTCATGAGAGTGGGAGAGAGAGTACAATGTTTTCTGGTCTATAAAAATGTTTCTAGCTTTTGCTCCACTGACTTTGTGGATTGGAAGTAACTTCATTTAGGTAAGTCCTTATGAAAGTCCATTTTTCAGATTATGACAGTATTTCCTTTCTTAAAGGAAATAGTCATTTGATCTCCATTCAGCTTTAACTAGCTGCATGTTTCTACTCAGTGCTTAGTTAGACTCATGTAAGTGCATCTCACAAAGGGGTATTCAAATTTTATAACTTAAAACAACAAAATTTGAGTGACAAAGTAGATAGCTGGGAGTCTCTTAGCATGCAGGTCTTTTACCAAACCATACATTTTCTATTTTTCTTTTTTTGGAGGGCAGTTGGAGTTAAGTGACTTGCCCAAAGTCACAAGGCTAGTTAGTGTGTCAAGTGTCTGAGGCCGGATTTGAACTCTGGTCCTCCTGACTCCAGGGCCGGTGCTCTACTTACTGCACCACCTAGCCGCCCCTCAAACCATACATTTTAAATGTTCATTAGTTAAGATGAAAGGATAGTTCCATATCTCAATAGTTATCTTCACCTGATTGCAGTGATACCATTTAAAAGCTAGTTGATTTATTTTAAAAATGCTTTATTTTTGAAAAGGTATTTTATATATAAGTACCCATAAATACATGCATTTATTCATTTATTCAGCTTCCATTATAGCTTTATTTTTTTACATTCAGTTTTTATTCTTTTCTCAATTACATGTAAACAAAAAATTTTAGCATTAATTTTTCAAAATTTTGAATTCCAGATTCTCTCCCTAACTCCTTCCCCTCTCATTTCCTTTAGATGGCAAGCAATTTGATCTAGATTATACATGTACAGTTGTGCAATACATTTCCATATTAAAAAAACCCCAATAATGAACTTTTAAAAGTGTGCTCCAATCTTTGTTCAGACTCCATTAGTCTTTTCTCTGGATGAGATAGCATTTTTCACCATAAATCCATTGGTGGTGTCTCAGATCACTGTATTGCTGAGAATAGCGAAGTCAGATCATTGTATGGAATTGCTGTTACTGTGTTGACAGTGTCCTTCTGGTTTTGCTCACTTCACTTTGAATCAGTCTCCTGTAAGTCTTTCCAGGTTTTTCTGAAAGCATCCTGTTCATCATTTCTTACACAATAGTCTTCCATCACAATCATATGACACAACTTGTTCAGCCATTTCCCAACTGATGGGCATCCCCTCCATTTACTTATTTTTATTTTTATTTTTATTTTTATTTTTATTTTTTTTGCTTTTTGGAGGGCAGGTTGGGGTTAAGCGACTTGCCCAAGGTCACACGGCTAGTTTTTCGTGTTGAGTGTCTGAGGCCGGATTTGAACTCAGGTACTCCTGACTCCAGGGCCGGTGCTCTATTCACTGCGCCACCTAGCTGCCCCCATCCCCTCCATTTACAATCCTTTGCCACCACAAAAAGAGCTACTAGAAATATTTTTGTACATATAGGTCCTTTTCCTTTTGCTTTGATCTCTTTGGGGGTACCAACCTAGTAGTGGTATGACTGGATCAAAAGGTATGCACATTTTTATAGCCTTTTGGGCATAATTCCAAATCGCTCTCCAGAATGGTTGGATCAGTCTACACCTCCACCAACAGTGCATTAGAATCCCTATTTTCCCACATCACCTCCAAGCTTTGTCATTTTCCTTTTCTGTCATATTACCCAATCTGATAGATGTGAAGTGGTACCTTGGAGTTGTTTTAATGTGCAGCTCTCTAATCAGTAGTGATTTGGATGGCTGTTTTTAAATGCATGCTGGGAGCAACTCCATGTAGTTGCCATTGACACAGTGAATTGTAGCATGGTAGCTTCCTGAGGTGGAGGCAGTTAACTGATTGGCAATGGGACTTAGAGCGGGGAGATACCTTCAAAGCCATCTAGCCTGACCTCATTTTATGGATGAATAAACTGAGTCCCAGAGAGGGTAAGTGACTTGTTTGAGGCTCCAGGCAGTATCTCAGGTGGTGGAGTCACTGGAGTGCCCTTGGAGGTAGGGGGTCAAGAATTCTGAATTCAAAATTGTGGCTAACTTGTAGCATGGTAGGTGAATCATCTTGTTCGCCCCTAAATCACAGATTTCATACTAGAAGCAGGCTACAGATTAGGAGACTGAGGTGCCAGGAGGCATGAGGCTATAAATAGCAGAAGGAAGGATTAAGCAGATCGGTGGCCAAGTAGGCACCTTGTCTGCACGGTGGATAGTGTTGGACTTTGAATCAGGAGGACGTGAAGTCAAATTTTGCCACAGACAGTAGCTGTGTGACCCTGAAGAAATCATTTTATCTCTCTCAGCCTCACATCCTTTTCTGTAAATTGGGGGTGTTAATAGCACCTACCTCACAAAGCTGTTGTGACAGTTAGATGAGATAATACATGGAAAACACTTTGCAAACCATAAAGTGCTAATGGAAATGCCAACTGTTATCATCATTGAGTCCCAGTCAGTCAGTCAGTCACTATGCATTTATTAAGTACCTGCTGTGTGTCTGACCCTGTGCCCCCGTGCTGGGCACTGGGAATGCAAAGAAAGATGAAAGACAGTCAGGAGATGAAAAGGCCAGGAGGCCTCTGTACTGGATGACAAAGTAAGATGTGAGAAGACTGGCTAGGTAGGAAGTGACCCATTTAGGAAAGGCTTTGCACACCAAGCAGGATTTTATATCTGATCCTGGAGGTGATAAGGAGGCCTTGGAGTTTATTGAATGGGGTGGGGGGGAGGAGGTCAGATTTGTGCTTTAGGAAGATTTACTGGACAACTGAATGGAGGAATTACCATGGGGAGACTTGAGGCAGAGAGACCAACCCGGCAATAGTGAAGGCATGAGGTAATGAAGGTGCCAGTGCTAGAGAGAAGGGGACATATACGAGAGATGGTATGAAGGTCCAAAGGACAGGCCTTGGTGACAGTGGATGGGAGGGGGTGAGAGAGTGAGGAGTTACACATAGATTGGGAGCCTGGGTGTCTGGGAGTATAGTGGTAACCTGGACAGTAAAGATCACAAATTCAGTTTTAGACCCTTTGAGTTTAAACTTTCTATGGGACATCCACTTTGAGATGGCAAAGTTGGGGTTGCTAGTCTGGAGATTAAGGCTGGATAAACAGATTTGAGAATCATCAGCATAAAGATGATCATTGAATCCACGGGAACTGATGAGATCACCAAGCGAAAGAGTATAGAGGGAGAAGAGGAGCAGAGCCTGTGTGCCCTTGTGGTTAGCAGGTGTGAACTGGATGAAGATCAAGCAAAAGGTGTATGAGAAGGAGTGATTGGACAGGAAGAGGACTGGATAGTATTGTGTCACAGAAACCTAGAGAGAAAAAGGTATCCAGGAGAAAAGGGTGAGTGAGAGGACAAGAAGGATGAGGATAAAAAATCATCTAATTATAAGGCAACATTTCCCCTCCCCCTTTTATTATACCATACTGTCTCACCTCTTATCTAGATGTGCCATCTAAGGGGTTCTTGACTGGGGGTCTGTGAACTTCTTGCCTAAATTTAATAACCATTTCAATATACTTGGACTTTTTAAAAAAAATCCAAAGTATTTTATGCACTCAAGAACATGATTCTGAGTAGAGTTCCATAGCTTTTCTCAAACGGCCACCAAAAAAACTCAAGAACCCCTGTGCTTTGTAGTGTTATTGATGGCTGACAACTGTCAAATCATGTCATAAAGTATCCTATCATTGTGGAAGCTTCTTTTCTGGACCAGACTCTGGGACTACAATCCTTTTGTAATTTGATAGACCCAGTGCTTTTATAGAATTATCTCAGCGAACCCTTTATGTAACGGGGGAAGGGACTTTGGAGATCATGTAGTGCAGTACTACTCCATTTTACAGGAGAAACAGATCACCTGTCAAAGCTAATCTTAACATTTTTAAGTGGCATCAATTGCAGTACAATGTTGCTACTTGAAAACAATAAGCAAAATCTCCAAAAGACCTACAGTAATATATATATATATATATATATATATATATATATATATATATAGAGAGAGAGAGAGAGAGAGAGAGAGAGAGAGAGAGAGAGAGAGAGAGAGAGAGAGAAAAGACAGTTACCCTGTGAATTGTGTTTTGGTTATCTTATCCCATACTGGGTTTGGGCTGGTCATGGTGTACAGCCTAACCCGTTTTGACTTTGTGTATTTCACCTTTATAGATTTCTTTTTCCTTACCTTTAAAAGGAAGCTTTTTTACCTAGATGATCTCTCATGCATCTTTATAGCTCAGAAATTCTATGACACTATGAAAAAAATATTAAAATCTTCTCTTTCATTAATCATTAAGATTTATTGGGCATCTCATGTACTGAGCATGTACAGTAAATTTTAATTATTAGCCTGAGGAATAGAAACTTTATATCCACCTGCTAATTCAGTGGTTCTCCAACCTTCCCAATGCCTCGACCCTTTAATACTCGTATGTGGGTATATCTGCATGTTGGCGGACCCGCCTGGAGTCAGACAGAGGAGCGGTGTCTCAGTTCCTAAGACCGTCGGAAATATGTGTTTTCCGATAGTCTTAGGCAACCCTTGTGAAAGGCTCATTTGACACCCCCCCCCAAAGGGGTTGCGACCCACAGGTTGAGAACCACTGTGCTTACTGGTTTAGCCATTTAATTCAACCTTGGTATTCTGGGGAACTAATAAGAATAATAGTTAAAATTCACATTTGGATAGTATTTTAAGGCTACAAATGAAATGACTGTTTCTCTGAAAAGCTGATAGTTTTAGTTATCACTTGCCAATCAAGGAAAGAAAAAAACTTGAGAGGCATTCTATTAAGATTGAAGAACTGTCAACCAGGATAGAACAGAGGGAAAACTCCTCCAAAGCCTAGTTCCCTTGAAAGAAAATCCTCAGGACTATTAAGGTGACCTCAAGTGTCATCTAGGCACCTGGAGGTGATCCTTGAGATAACAGAAGCTTATTTAGAGTTTAGTCGTTGGCTTTCCTAACCTGTTGTTCCTTGTGATTCCAGTGATGGTGAGTGATGTTGACATATGTACTTAATAACTTTAATAATAAAATTATTTACTCTGGGGAGGCTAGGTAGCACAGTGAGTCAGGAGGACCTGAGTTCAAACCCAGCCTCAGACACTTAACATTTACGAGCTGTGTGACCTTGGGCAAGTCACTCAACCCAACTGCCCTCTTTTCCCCCCTCCAAAAAGCAAAAAAAAAATTACTTTCAGAATTCTTACTGGAGTTCTAAATTATTTGTAAATTGTGAAATTATCTTATTACAGGTGAATCTAGAGTAATGTTATGTATTATCATATTCTGCTATCATATGCCTTAATTCTTTTTTTTTAAATTTTTTTCCTTTTCCTTTTAAAAAAATTATTTATTTACTTTTAGTTTAAAACATTCAGTTCCACAATCCCTTGAATTCCAAATTTTCTCCACCTCCCCACCATGGTGGCACACATTCTGATATAGATTCTACAGATAACTTCACATTAAACATTAGTCAAGTTGTAAAGAGGAATTATATAGCCAATGGAGTGAACAATGAGAAAGAAAGGACAAAACAAAGCAAAACACAAAAGAGAGAGAGCAAGTAGTTTGCTTCAGTCTCCATTTAAACTCTGTTCTTTCTAGATCTTTCTCTGAATGTACATCTCCTTCCATCACGAGTCTTTTGGAGTTGTCTTATAACCTTACATTGCTGAGAGGAGCCCAGTCCATCAAAGTTGGTCATCACAGATATGATGTGTAGTTGTGTACAATGTTCTCCTGGTTCTGCTCCCCTCACTCAGCATCAGTTTATATAAGTCACTCCAGGATATGCTGAAATCCATCTGCTCCTCATCTCTTATAGCACAATAGTATTTCATTACATTCATATACCGCAACTTGTTCAGCCATTCCCCAGTTGATGGGCATCCCCTTGATTTCCAATTCTTTGCCACCACAAAAAGAGCTACTAGAAATATTAAAACATTTTTGTTGATGTTTCTTGTTCTTACATGACCATAATATCCCCACCTCCTCCCACATGATCAATAGTAATTTTTTAGAGAGGGAAAAAATGTCAGCACAACTGATTGACACTTTGAAAAAGTCTGAAAACATATGCAAGATGTAATTCCTGTAGACCTCCCACCTCCACAAGGGGGTAGGTTAGGGGTGTCTTCTAAGTTCATTGGAGTACCCTTTGATCTTTATAGTTTTGTTACATTTACTTTTGATTTTTGGGTGTGTCATTCTTCCCATTTATATTGCATTGTTTTCTTGACTCTGCTGACTTCACTCTGTAACAGGTCATATAGAACTTTCTACACTTCTCTATACTCATTACACACATCATTTCTTTTGTTGTTGTTTGCTTTTTGTTTTTTGCTTTTTTGGAGGGGGGGAAAGCAGGGCAAGTGGGGTTACATGACTTGCCCAAGATCACACGGCTAATAAGTATTAAGTGTCTGAGGCCTGAATTAAACTCAGGTCCTCCTGATTCCAGGGCCAGTACTCCATTCGCTGCACCACTTAGCTGCCCCACACACACACACATCACTTCTAATAGTACATAAACATTCCATTGTATTCATGTATCTGTTTAGCCATTCCACATCCACTGCTAATTTTTCAAATTTTATTTGTTCAACATTCTTTTTTTGAGTACCAAATTTATCTCTCCCTACATCCATACTCTCCCCCACTCATTGAAAAGACAAACAATATTATATCATTATGCATGTGAAGTCATGCAAGACATATTCCCATATTAGCTGTGTTGGGGGGAAAAAAGTAAAAGAAAGTGGAAAAAATATGCTTCAATTTGTACTCAGAGTTCATCAGTTCTCTCTCTGAAAGTGGATAGCAGTGTTCATCTCAAGTCCTATAGAATTGTCATGGATCATTGTATTGATCAGAGTTTCTAAGTCTTTCACCATCAATGGTAATAAATTATCATTACAATATTGCTGTTACTGTGTATAATGTTCTTCTGGTTCTGCTCACTTCACTTTGCATCAGTTTATACAAGTCTTTCCAGGTTTTTCTGAAACCATTCCCTAAAGGGGATTTTGCAACACAATGGTATTCCATTGTAATCATATACCACAACTTATTCAGCCATTCCCCTAATTGATGGGCATCCCCTCAGTTTCCAATTCTTTGCCACCACAAAAGAAGTGTCTTGTACAGCTACCAGAATTTTGATTGGATGATAGATAGGTATCAAGTGAACCTCAAAGGAGGAAAGACTATTGAGTGAAGGTGATAGAGGAAGAACCCAGAAGTGCAGTGGGGAGCAAGGATTATTCCTGCTCCTCCACCATAATCAGTGACTCAGCTTAATAAGTAAAAGTCCAACTCTTCCTAGAGAGAAAGGTCAGGAGGCCACGTCATTAGTACTGAGCTAGGTCTCTGTGAGAAGTGGGAGAGGAGAATATTTGAATTAAAGCAAATTTCTTACCAATGGAGCAAGCATTCTAGAGAACACAGGGAAAGGATGGATACCTTTAGAGTGGAATGTGCAGGGGGAAGAAAAGGCGGTTAAGAGGGGGATAGGAAAAGAGAGCAGTGAGAGGAATGGAGAATGGGGTTTGAACAATGATGACCAGGGGCTCAGAATCACTGATATGGGGAAGGTATGAGTTTGTCAGTTATTAAAGAATGAGTTGTGGGGCGGTTCAGTGGCACAGTGAATAGAGCATTGGCCCTGGAGTCAGGAGGACCTAAGTTCAAATCTGACCTCAGACACTTGACACTTACTAGCCATGTGACCTTGGGCAAGTCACTTAACCCCAATTGCCCTGTCTTCCCCCCTTCAAAAAGCAAACAAACAAACCAAAACCAAACCAAAAACCAATAAAAAAAAATGAGCTGAGGCAGGTTATCAATATCCCTAGGGCTTGGCCTCAGGGTGGATTCCTCTAAGACTAATGAGTCAGCTAGGTGTCACTGCAGACAGAGTGCTGGGCTTTGAGACCTGAATTGAAATCTAGGTTCAGACACTAGTTCTGTGACTGGTCAAGTCACTTAATCTCTGGCAGCTTCAGTTTCCTTGACTGTAAAATAGAGATGATAACAGCACCTACCTCCCAGAGTTATTAGGAAGATAAAATCAGATAATATCTGTGAAGCACATAGAGTGCAATGTCTGCCACCCAGTAGGCATTGAAATCCTTCCTTCCTTCTCCATCTAAGGGCATTTGGCAGCTCAGCCAAGTGAACCGGTGGGGGAGCCTGTGGAATGGCATTTCTTTCCTTTCTTTCCTTACCCCTAGCCAGGCCAGGTCAGGAAACCAACAGAGAGTACAGTTAAATGGTGCTCTTTCTGTTCCCAGACAGACGGGAATTGGCCAAGCCAGGAGATGGGCAGAGGCAGCAGTATGAAATGATGTCTCCGGCCTCAGCAGTCAGAGTCTAGACAAAGAGAGCAGGATGTGATTTTTAAAAGAGATATCAGGCCAGCCGGAAATAGAAAAAGAAATAGACTGACCATATAGCTAGGGAGAAACTAGTACTGTGAAGAGGCATTATGGTGAAGATAGAAAGCTGATTTTGGCATCCAGATGATCTGTGTTGAAGTTCTGGCTCTCACTCATGTGGATATTGTGACCCTGAGTAAGTCACTTAACCTCTGAGTGCCCCATACAACTATCTGAGGCCATGGATTATAGAGTAGGTGCCAATCTGCATCAACCCAAAGTTTCTTTGTGGGGAGAATCTGTTTCAATGAAATCACAGGTTTGGTGCAAACAAAAACAGCTGTAGCGTAGTAATATTCTTAAGCAATTTCCTTTGAAAGGCAACCAAGGTGCTTTTGTTATGTAAGTCAGAATGCTTAGGATGTCCTAATCTTTGTAGGATCCAAGATTTACACATGGAATAGAGTTTATTCCTCTTAATAAAAGGATTTGTTCTGTGAAGTTTGGATTCGGTCAAAGGGCTGTACTTGAGGACCTAGAAGGCCACATGTGACCTCCAGGCCCCAGGTTCCCCAGCCCTGGAATAGACCTTAAGGGACCATCTAGTCCAACCACTTAATTTTACAGATGAAGAAACTGAGACCCAAAGAAGTTGTCACTTATCCACAGTCACATATGTACTAAGTAACAAGGTGGGATTTAAACCCACGTCCTTTTCATGAGGCATTGTATGATTGAAGAATAAGGGAAACTGAAGGCTAGAATAAGACCTTCTTGTCTTTCAGGTGCAACACATAACACAGCTTAGCTGCATATATGGAGACAAGGTGGCCTAACAGTCTGCTAGCCCTCTCCCCCTCCTCCTGGGAAAATCCTTGGCTTACTGCAGGGGAGGCAAGGCACCCCCTTGAAATGCAGGGCTGCTGACTACGATGGTTTCCCCAAATGTGAGTGTCAGCAGTATAGGGCCTATAGTTGAATGCTACTCTGTAAAAGGGCAGTATTAGAATTTTGCTTTGTTTTGCGTATTTGGTATGAGGAGGCCACGGCCATGGTCTCAGTCCCTGTGTGGGTCTCCCAGCTTCACACCAAGAAAACCATGCAAGAAGATTGCCGTGCTGGGTGTTTAGAGGGGGAGTAGGGGCCACGGGATCTGGCCTGTGTTTCTTTGGAGGACTTGGCGACAGCAGGTGTGTCAGAGAAGAGTCACACAAACTCACCTGGGCCCTTGTAGAGTTTTTTAATAGTTGACATTTATATGGCTTTTTTTGTTTTGCAAAGCACTGTATAGACATTATCTTATTTAGCTCATTTCTGTGTCAGACCTGATTCTGGACAGTGTTTCTCTACTTGTTTGATAGTATGGCCTCACTGCTACCTGGTGTGCTAGACTAGATTGTAAGCTCTTTGAAGACAGAGTGTCTTATTCATCTTTGTATTCCACCCCCACCCCCACTCCCCAAAGAGGGACTACTATATAGGTATCCACCAGATGCTTATTGAATGAATGAAGAAATTATACTGGACTTGTAATATTAAATGATGCTTTCAGGAGCTGGTCCAAGTCTGCTGTTTGAACCACTATGCCACACCTCCATGAGACTACAGAGAGCCCATTGTGCATTTCCAAGCAGGAGAATGGCGTGTTGAAAACCACCTTTTAGGAAGATTTATCTAGTAGCTATGTTCAAGAAGATATGGAGGGGAGAAGGTCTAGACCAGCGGTCTTCAACCTGTGGGTCATGACCCCTTTGGGGGTTGAACAACCCTTTCACAGGGGTTACAGGGGTCACCTAAGACCATAGGAAAACACATATTTCCAATGGCCTTAGGAACCCAGACA
>JAQQSW010009456.1:0-13228 GCA_028646575.1 Pseudocheirus occidentalis
TGAGTTAATCTGTTCTTTAAGGTGTTATTTTCTTCAGTCAGGTTGTTGACTCTCTTTCCTTGATTTTCTTGCATCATTCTCATTTCTCTTCCCAATTTTTCCTCCACTTCTCTTATTTGATTTTCAAAGTCCTTTTTAAGCTGATCTATGGTTTGTAGACAATTTTCACGTTCCTTGGAAGCATTTGGTGTGGGAGTTCTGACTGTGTTTTCTTCCTTCTGTTCAATGCTTTGATACTTTTTGTCCCCAATAAAGGATTCTAGAGTTTGATTACTCTTCTTGCTTTGATTCCTCTTCCTACTCATGTTGCCCATAAATTATTTGTCTTTTTAGGTCTGTGAAACTCTGCTTCCAGAGGGGAAAGCTCTGTCCCAAATCGCTGGGGTTTTCACAGCTGCTGGAGCTATTAGGGGGCTGCTGCCATCCCCACTAGCTTTGGTTCACTGAAAACGCACCCCAGAACCACCACCCAAGACCACAGTCTGAATCTAGGCCACTCAATGCAAGAGTACTTGGCCCTGAACAATTGCTTGACCCCCCCCTGCAGTCTGCAGGCCGGGATTTCTGAAGCAACTGGGTGGAGGTGGCTGCTGCTTCTGCAGTTTCCATTGCTTCCTTGCCCTTGGGGCAGTTCAGCTGGACCATTTTTCTCCCCCAAATTTAGCTGAATTCCACTAACCTTTCACATAGTCCTTATTTCTTCTGGCTTGATAAATCTGGAATCTGCCACAGCTGCCATCGATCCACTCTCCTGAAGATTCCAGCTGCAGCTCCTACTGACCACCCTGGGGCCAGGCCGTGGTTTCAGGCTGGGCTGGTTTTTGGCTCCTAGCCTGCTGTGATGAGCCCCACCTGCCTAGCTGCCTTCAGCAAAAGATGTGTTTTCTGTATTTTTGTGAGTTTTGGAGCCCTAAAATTTGTTTAAAGTCATATTTTATGGGTATTTGAGGTAGCTATGTGGGAGCTGCAAAAGCTTTCTCTTTCTATGCTGCCATCTTGGATCCATTATATGTAATATATACATATACATGCACACATACCTATATGTATGTTTGTATATTCACACTGACAACAAACGATCTGGGCTTTGACTGCCTGGAAAGTCAGGTAGGTTAGATTTTTCCTTTCCGTCTAGGGTTTTCTGGTACTTTTAAGGAGGATTTGGGATGTCTAAGTTCTCTGCAAATGACTCCATCTCCCACCACATTGCTGGAAGCAGATTAAAATGTAAATGGGAAATATTTAACAAAATGATTAAAATTCACTAAGGTTTTTGTCCCATAAGGAGCCTTTAGGGAATCATAAAAGCTTTGGATTGTTACTATCAGAATAAAAATGAATTTCATCTGCTTTGTTACTGAGCCAAAAATCCTGCATCTAAGTTTCACTTGTACCGTACTTTTGATAGAGTTACACACTCCCATCTTAGAGACAGACAGATAATCCTCCTGGTAAAACCTAGAGAGTTCTCATTTTTTATTAAGCAGCTTCTGAATTTCTCCATCATTTTCATCAAAACAATTTTGATGTTTGTGATTGTTCTGGCCCAAAAGAGTGATTGCAGTGCTATACACCAAATCTCTTAAAGAAGCCCACTCCTTTTTCTGCTTCGTTGTTTCTCACCATGTATTGGCTCAGCTTTCCCTCCAAGTTAGTAATAAACCATTCACATTCAGAGAAGTGCTCTAATCCATTGACATTAAGTCTTGTGGTAGTTGTCTTGTCTTGGGACTGTCTGTTTAGCTTGGAGAGGATAAATCTATGATCCATCCAGCATACAGTGCCACACATGACCTTCGTCACTTTCACATCTATCTATCTCTTCTCTTTGCAATGACATAGTCTGTTAAATGCCAATGTTTGCTGCGGGGTGCATCCACAAAATTTTACTACATTTAGAGCAATGGAAGACAGGGTCATGAGATACACAAGTCTTCAGTAGTAAGTGACTGTTGCTATTGCTGTTTCCAACTCCATTCCTCCCAAGGACTTCATGTCATGTCGATAGTCTATGCCTACTCTGGCATTAAAGACACCCAAAATTACAAGCTTGTAATTTAGCACACTGATGATAAGGGTCTTCAGGTCTTCATAAAGTTTTTCTTTGACTTCATCAGGGTTCATCATAGTAGGAGCATACATGCTGCTGCTGATGGTATGGTTCTTTCCTGCAAGTGGCAATTCATTCCTTTGGGGAGGCATACAAGCTTAATGACTAAATTCATTTTTACTGCAAACCTATGTCCTCCCATTGTGCTCACCATAACTGTGGCCAATCCAGAAAAAAATGTGTATCCTATTCTGCCTTTGATAAGCTGACCTTCATTTTCCAGCCTTGTTTCACTCAGTGCTACTGTTTGGGTGGGAAACTTGTTGGATTCTCTTGCAGCAATTGGGTCTAGTAGATTTTGTGCTATCCATAAGTGTGTGCATATTTAATGTACTGATGGTTAGTGGAATTATCTTTGCAAAAATTTTTTGTGCAATTTTGTGTGTTTTGACCACAGGGAGGGTTCGCTGCATGCCATGGTAAGCATGGAAGAGTTGAATGAAGCAGAAATTTTTCTAGCCCCTTCCTCATGCCAGGAGGTGAATAGTATAGTCCTTAAAGTAGGATGTTCGGATGCCCAAAGGGTTGCCAAATCCCATTGCTGCTCCCGCCCAATGAGAAGATGACCCTATTGTCTGTGCTGCTTATGCAAAGTTGTGATGATAGCTCCCAGTGTGTTCACTCCTACTGCTTGGTCACTTACCTGTTGCCACAGAACTATGAGGTAGATAAAAATGGTAAAATGGTATGGATGATTTCTTTTGACTGTAATAGCAATCAGTTTATCAGATTCTTAGCACTTAGTAACTTAGGGTTAAGTAGCACTTAGCAACTTAGGGCTAAGTATGGAAGGTGTGAACCCTGTCCATTGTTGAGAAGGCATGAACTCCCCTGTTGATGAGGAAGGAGGCTATTGGCTGAGACAGGAGGCCAGTGCTGTATATAAAGAAGAATACTGGAGACAGAGAGACAGAAATGGAATTTTCCTGTGGAGGAAGCAGGATTGCCTCAGCATCTGGGAGCTGGGCTGCTGGAAGTGAGTTGGAGTTTTCTTGAGGGGGAAGAGGGTTTCTTTTGCAGCATCTGGAAGCTGACTTCGCAAAGAGGCGGAGTTTTCCTGAGACCAGAATCTGGTGAAGGCCATCCAGCAGGCCAGTATTCCTTCTGGGTCCTAGTGACAGCTGAACTGCTGGAGAGCTGAAGATGCATGACCAGGATAAGACTTTGTTTGTTCATGGCCTGGCTGATCCTTGAGTTCCATGCAAGAGAAGTGGTGAAGGGTTTGAGATGTGCTGGACCCTGTGAACTTCAGTGTGTGCCAGGGATTGCTCTGAGGACTGGACGAGAATTTGGCAGCTGTCTGCTTCTGTATCCAGGTGACTGTTTTGTGGATTCAGGAGGGAGCTGGGACCATGGAAGAGGATCCAGGGAATCAGAGAAAACACCCATAGTCAAGATGAAGAAAAGACCTCTCCTTGGACAAAACTGAGGTTTGCTGGACACCAAGGGGTAGAGAGTTTGTGTGGTTTTCTAATGACTGTATTAGTGATTAATGATATTTGGTAATTGGGAATCTAGCTTAGTGACTGACTGCTAGATGAGTGACTGATTAAGTTAATGGTTACCCCATGAGGAGAAGTTTGATTGTTGTATAGTGACTGATTAAGTTAATGTTTGCCCCATGAGTGGAAGATTGATACATTGTGAATTGATTGAATGATTAAGTGAGAAGGGTTTCCCCTTTAGGGAAGCCAGGTGATTATTCTTTTGTTCCTTGTTCTAAATATTGTGACCACTCTAGTGAAAACTGTGTGGCCATTCTAATGTTAAGCTGTTATGAACACCATATTGTGACTTTCTGTGATAAGATGTAATGTTGTGAATATTATATTGTGACATATTGTGAATGTTTACCTTGATTTGTAATGGAATAAACAGAGTGTTCTCTATTACTGTGTAATCTGAACTTTAAAAGCTGTTCACAGTAGCATTCTTTTAGGAATCTGCTGGTGCATGGCATTACATTGACATGCATAAATTGCATTTAAGTGATGCAGAGTTGTGTGAAGTCTGTGGATTCACTCTGTCTTCCAGAGTCATCAGAGTCCAGTGGCAAGACAAAGTCAAGATGACTGGCAATGGCTCAGGATGCAGTTCATGACCTGGTCATCTCTGATGTCTGACCAAGCTCTAAGTGGTCCACAGTGCCTGCTTTAGCCACCATTAGAGCCACTGGAACAAATTGCTCTCACCTGCCCATTCCACTGGAGGCAGTCGTTACATTTTGGGGGTAGACATCCCCATCACTCATAGATGGGTTTGAGATTCCTTGGTTACCCTCGAACTGGTGTAGCTGGTCTGCCAAAATGGCTTACTGGGGTGTGACCACTGCACATGCTATAGCTTCTTGGAGCCACAGGTGAGAGTTGGGTGAATCAGATATACACAAAATATGGAAAGCAGCCTGAAAAGGGTTCAGCAGCCTTCACACCAGAGGTTCTAGTCTTCTATGAATAGCATTATGCCCAATGTATAGATACATGTATTACACACACACACTTCTTAGAAGAAAGGAGATTTTTATCAATTTGCAAATTAGAAAAATTAGGAAGGTCTTTCCATGGTTTTTAGCTGGTTCTAATTGGTACTTTTATCATATTTTTGCATGGAATTTGACTGAATGGGTCCTGAAATATCTCTGCATTATAAATGAGAATGACTCAGAGAGAATACTTTTGAAGGCCCAAATTTACTCTTACTTAGAGTTCTTTCATTCAAAAAAGGTTTTGCGTCATCCCTAGAAATCGTGTGCCTCCCTCATTCCCCATCTCTTTGCCCCTAGACTGCCAGCTATACTTCCAACTAAGCCCTTGTATTCATAATTGGGCAGGTAGTGGACTCTGTGGAGAATGAATATGAGATCCTCGATAACTCCTGTAATAACTACTGACCAACTGCAGTCAACAGGGAGTTAAGCCCCAGAGCTTTGGAAATAGGAGCTTCCCTGAGTCTTCTATTTGTGCTTCAAGTCCAGTCCCCCTAAACATTTTCTGAGTGTGTAACTCAATGAAGAATGAGACAGTTAACCCTACTGACTTCTATCAATGAGGCAGGTAGACCTGATCAGCTTAAACAGAAAGGTGCCTTGAAGGAGAGAATTAGAAAGTTACCATGGGTCATTGTAAGGTCATATGACTTGTCCCCTCATCATGTAGCAACTTTTTGAACCTGCTTTTCCTGACTTCAAGGTAACACTTCAATTGCTACTATCTCTTAAAAAACTAATTAATCAAAGTAAATTATTTAGTACTCTGCATATATCAAGATAATGCACACAGTAAGCTACCCAAAGAAAATATTGTGTATTACCTTGATAGATAAATGACAAATATATAAATATTGTCCTTAATACTATTCTGATGACATCTTGTCCTGAGAAAGCTAATGTGCCTTCCAAAAGTCGTAACTAACTACACCGAATACTCTTGGGAACTGGGGATTGGAAAGACACAATGTCAAAAAAATGTTTTAAAAAGTTTATTTCCAAGTTTTGTTTTAACTTTGAAACTTTAAGAAAGTTAAACTTAATGTTTTAAATAACCTTGAATAAATAGTTATGCAGTCTAATTTGGGGAAATGGTTTGAAAATGGCATACAATTGTAGTATGAAATATTTATTTGAGAAACATGTGAGTGCTTCTACTTTTTTGTGACTGGTTGACTTTCAGAAGGGGGAAAAAGTAGAATTAGGCCATAGATGTAGGGTGAGATCACACAATATAGAGGCTTAACAAAAATAATAGAAATAAAGTCAAAACTAGGAGTAAACACAGTACCCAACTCCACTGTCAATGTTAATTGGAGGACCATAGAGAATATGTTCTGTGATGTTAAATCTCAGGAAAAACATAGTGATAAAAATGGTGCCTTTATGAGTCTGTATCCAATATCCACTAAACATTCATGAAGTACCTACTATGTGCCAGGAACTGTGCTAAACACTAGGGATACAATTAATTAAAAAGCAAGATAGTTCCTGCCCTCAAGAAACTTACAATCTAATGGGGAAGACAATATACAAAAAGGAGACAGTAACCTGGTGGGTGAGAGGGGAGACTAAGGGACACCTGATGTGGCGGCATCTTGTTCTATGGAGTTGAAACCAAGCAGAACAAAAGATGCTGAGTGGAGTGAGTCTCTGCCCTCTACAAAGAAAGGCATTGGGTGGACTTTGATACTCCACCCTTCAGCCCTCCAATCAGTGAGGATAGAAGGCCAGGGAAGGAGTGTCAATCAAGGCATGAGTTAAAAAACTGATGATGAGATTAGAGAGGATGAGCTTAACCTGAGAGGGGTGTCTTGTTCCCTGGACTTGAAACCAGACAGAGCAATAGATGCAGTGTGTTAACTTTATTAAATAAAGCTTGTAGTTGATGTGTAATATAATGCTGTGTTATATGTAAAACAAGGCCTCAGTTACCTTGTCACTCTAATATATCCCCCAATTTTCTCACAGGGGCGGGGGAGAAGGGAAGCAATTCTAATAAGAGCTAATAAGGAGACAAGTTAAAAAGGTATATATATGCTAATAAGGACAAAGCATTCATACCAAGTTTCTATCACTGAGGATGGAAAACAGCCATATTCAAAAATTTAGGGAAAAGCTGTACTGTACCTCCAGTTGAATGCAACAAATCCTTATTAAGAAACCCAGTGCAAGGCACTGTCCTAGGTACATGATATACAAAAATATATAAAATGCTGAGTATTGCCAAGATATATACAATGGGTATACAAAGATGTGTATACAAAGATATATAAAATATTTCCTACCATCGAGATTATTACATTTCCTCATTGTCTCTAAATCTGGAAATCTGCCCTTGGAACAGCCATGGGCTCTGATAGATTATCTTTCAACATGTCTTTCTTGAAACTGGACCTCTACAGCCATTTCCAACCATCCGCTAGGGGCATATCTTTCTTCTCCCCAACTCTCCACCCCCGTTAGAATGTGAGCTCCTTGACGGCAAGGACTGTCTTGTTTGCTTGTACTGTATCCACAGCAATTAGCAAAGAGTCTGATATATAGTAAGTTTTTAATAAATACGTTATAATTATCATTAAAGACAGAAGCTCTGACTTTCCCATGTATTCTAGACACTGGATGGGAATTTTGGAGCTGCTACACAAGAGCTTTGAGAAGACAGTGATATTGCCTCAAATCAAAAGCTTCTGATTCAAGCCCCAGAATATCACAATTAGAAGAGACCATAGACATCACCAATGGAAGAGACGAGGACTTGGAGAGATGAAATGATTTGACAGGGATAACTTAGGACTATTAAGTGGCAGAGACACTTGAATTCAAATCTGCTGGTGTCAGGTCCAGTATTCCTTCCATTCTCCCTGAGAAAAAGCATAGTGTAGTGGATAATGTGCTGAACTAAGAATCAAGAAAAACTGAATTCAAATTGTACTTTATGTGTTGAGTGATCCTACACAAGTCATTTAACTTCTCAATATCAGTAAATGAGTACAATGATAGCATCTGCCTCACAGAATTGTTATGAGTATCTAATGAGATTTCATACATACATATGTACATAGATACATAGAGAAAACACTTTATCAACCTCAAGGTGATAAACAGATGTTAGTTACTTTTATGTGTGCCCTCTAAAACCCCAACTCTCTGGCCACTATGTTAAGTGACCAAGAATGCCAAGATAATAATGCTTCCCTTTACCCACAGAAAAGTTTTGCCTTCTAGAGTAATTAGTACTTATTTCTAAACCTTTTATAATAATAGCAGGAACTAAGTGGCTACAAATAAGAGATATAAAAGTGGGGGGATCTAATGGAAATGTACTGTTCCATGATAGATATGGAAAATTCAAAGCAATGCTGCAAGATCTCTAATAAAAATAAAAATAAAAGTAGACTATAACTATGCAATTTAAGAGTAATGACTCCATGTAAAGTACACAGAAAATGTCTAAAAAGATGATGAAATGGCATATATTTATCATTTCAAAGCCAAGCTAGCTAAGTTCACAAAGGCTCATTAACCAAAATTTGGCTACCCAGTGAAATTTTAGCCACAACTGCTGATCCAACTGTTCTCTGAAGCATGTGAGTTCTGTGATCTGTGTCAGTGAAAGGACTATATCCACACCAGTGGATTTACAGAACATTTGAAATGTTGAATAAGAAGAGTTTCAAGTGCCATGGAGACTGTTGATCATGAAGAAACAGAAAAGGATCATTAACTAAGAGCAATTCAGAAGCTACCTATAGAATCTGGCTTTTAACAAAGACTCATTTTTTCCTTTCCTTACTAGGTCTCATGAACTCTGACCAATCAATTCACAAATTTGTCTCACAGGTCTAGAAAGATAGGTTGGAATCAGGTTGTGCAGCATGTTAAAAGCTTTTTTTTGTTGTCCTTAGAATTTTGACATCATTGGTGCCACACTTTTATCATCCTGAGTTATGCATCTTTTAAAAATCTATATTGATCAATGAGTTTCCTGGGCATCCACATTGGTCACTTGACAATACCTCCTTCTTCCTCATTAGAGTAGAGGTGTGTGTGTGTGTGTGTGTGTGTGTGTGTGTGTGCATGCGTGTGCGAGCAGGTGTGTGAGAGACACAGAGAGAGAGAGACAGACAGAGAGAGAAAGAGAAAGAGAGAACAAGCACATTTTATTTTTGAGAGCAATGTAGTTCATCTGGAGTCAAAATACCCTGTAACATTTTAGGCCACAGCATCCTGCCTATATGAGTTCTGAAATCTAATTTCCAAAAATCTGGGTTGCATATCAGAGTATTATTGGCTTTCTCCTCCTTATCTATTATGGAGTCAATATTCACTTCCTCCTAAAATTCCCATTCCCCCCAGAAAATCACTTTTAATGGATAATCAAAACACATGCCTGTAAGTTCATGTGATTTCTCTCTCCTTTGAATGCTCATGGTGCACTATTTTGACCTACTCTTATGTATTCATTATATTTTTTTTCATTATCTTTGTATACATTTTATCTCCCCAAGGTTGTTTCTTTCGTTCAGTAACCATGCCTTATTTAGAGTACCCCACACATTATAGATGTTCAATGTTCATTGAATCGAAATTTTTAAATGTGAAAAGTGGCATGGTACAGTGGATAGAGGCCACCATCAGAAACAGGAAAATGGGTTCACATCTTGGCTGTGACACACATTGACCCTGGAAAAAGTCACTTAATCTCTCAGTGTTAGAGGAACTTCCTTGAGTATCCTCAGTTCAGCCTCATTTTCTGAAATCTTCAACCCTACAAGAAACTCGAACATCTCCAGCTCTGATGAGTGAGTCCTTTGTCTTATGTTACCAGGAACCTAGCATCAATGACTCTTCCTAGAATCTTCTCACCTTGCCTAGGGAGAGATTTGCCTATATCTAGCACCCTGTTATGTGTTCTATCTCTCATTAGAATTTAAATTTCTTAAGGGCTAAGACTTTGTTTGCTTGTATTTGTATGCCTAATAGAGTAAGGACCTAATAAATGTTCTGTCATCTAGGCAACATCACAAGTTGCAGAGAAAGCCCTTATCTGAATTGGTAGAAGGAAGTTTTTCATTTGGAATACCCTGCACCAGTGAAATCACTGGTTCCATAACTATGGTTATCCCCATGAAAAATAGCACATAACAAATTTTGTGCTACCTAAGAATACCATCTTCATTTAGGGGAATGTGTTATTAAGTTATCAATGGGCTCTATCCATTTCCTAATTTAATTCTTGATCATGTGTGCATCTCTTTCTAGTTCTCTGGCCAAGGATATATTTTATTTGTTTTAAAGTAATCACTCATGAAGGTTCTAGTAAAAATTCATCTTTCTCCTTTTTTGGACCTATAAGTCTGGGAATAATATTACTTTCAACTTTCTGTCTATTTGATAATTGCCTAACCAAAGAGGGATGCTTCAATATCCCAGGGATTCAGAATTTGGACTTCTGTTTTAGGTTTTGGATCTCTATCAGTCACCTCGCATTCTAATCAATTATTTGAGGGTTGAGAAATCTTTATTTTTCTTTCTAACTTTATCTCTGCACAATACTCAAGGGCGAGGTCGCCGGCCACAACGTTCCCGATTTGCCCTTTTATAGCATCTTCCCCCCTCAGCTCACCCAGCTGCAGCCTCTTTGCTTTCAAGTATTGCCATGCATCAGACATGGAATTCACTCCTGCTTAGCACATCAGTTGACTTTTTAGATTCAAATGTAATTGCTGACATATTTTAGGAAAACTTTAGGGACATATAAATGTGTAGCTGAATTTATGACCGTAGCTTTGTTTTATTCTTGAAAAGTTCTTAGTACAGGCTCTGGAAAAATGTATATGTATCATCCCCTCAATCATTTAACAGTGTGTCAGCAAGTTTGGTCTGTAGATAAGAGCATACAGAGTGATTCTTGCTATTTGTTTTGAAGTGTTGAAATGCCACAAGGGGGCTGTGACATAATAGAGGAAAGTAGGAGTTAAGATTCCTGTTTCTATTCCTAGATTCTCTGTTGACTCATAGCACAATAATTTTTCTCCTTGCCTTAGTATTCTCTATTATTAAATTGGATATAATCTTGCCATCTAGTTAAGTACTTTAATCTTTGCATGAAAAACTATTCTAGACCAAAAATTGAGAGGGGTAACTACTGTGAAATTACTGTCCCAGCATATGGTTAGGACCTCTAGTCTCATTCCCAAGTTTTCAATGTCTGTTTAAACCATGGCCCCCAAACTATGGGTTTGATTCAATCTTAGGTGTTTCTTCTCATCATTCACTCTTTGATTCTTTCTCCCCCTTGGAAATTCCCAATTTGACTCAAGTATAGGTTTCTACAGAGAAGACAGAGGTAAAATGACTTCCAGTTCCCAACTCATGACAGTGCTCTGCCTAACAGAATATATTGATAGATATATAAAGATGTAGATATAGATAGATAAAAAGAAATAGAAGTATATTTGTATGGATAGACATATGGATGGATATATGGATGGGTGTATATGGAGAAAGAAAAAGAGAGAGAATATCATTCAATCTTTCACATTCTAGAAATTTTTTAAAGAACTCACACTTGAGCTTATGCAAAGTGATGACAACTATAGTTTCCTGTCCTGAATCCCTCTTTCCACACATGGAACTATAGGAATCCCCAGATGTATAGGACTTTCCTTTGTTTGAGGTTCTGCTGAAGGAGTAGGAACTCTGGTTTTCAGAATGTTAACCCTTTTATAACTCATGGTATAGAAGGACAAGATCCAGGTTTGCTCCTTCTGTTCCTGTAGCATTCTGCTTGCTCCTGGAATTCAATGCTATCTAGGAACTGATTCTTTTGCCTCTAAGAGTCTTCAACCAGGAATTCTTGATTCTCTTCCAATGCTTTTGTCTTGAGTCATGTTTTTCACCTCTTCTGAAACCACATGGCTCCTTCTCCAGGAACTCCTTCTGTAATCTGCCACTAGGTCTCCATAACTGCCGTGTATGGGGCCACGGGTTTTCCTAGGGAGGGCTGCATGGATGACTAGTATCCTCCACAGGCATGTAAGTGTACTCTTTATGTGGCTTTTTAGTCAGCTCTAGTCTGTGCTTATATATCCCTCTGGTGGACTTCTCTTCTCTCTTTTTAAAGTCCAAGGGTATAGATCAGGTGGGCAACCACTACCAAGCCTTTCCTAATACCATTACTCAATCAGTTATCCTCAATGGTCACATGTACACAGAACAAGGATCTTTTTCACATCCCATAGGAGAGATGAAATAAGGCATCGTGAGAGATCATCACACCTTTTATAAGGAGATTTCCTTGAGACCAGAGCAAAGAAAAGTTCTTTTAACTTCCTTTACCACGTTGCATCTGATTTGACCACATTTGGCCTTCTTAGGTATAGACTCAAGTTTGGTAGTAGAACATGTTTTGATTCAGTTGCTCATTACACTTCACATGATCTTGGGGATTCCTACTGGATAGAAATAGCTCCATAATAACCCATCTATGGTGGATGACAAGCTGAAGTCAGAAGGAGAAATGGAAGAGTAGGTTCATTTGAATTTGGTATATGCTGGAATCTAAACTATGAGAAGTACAAAAGATCCCGCTGAGGAGTTGCTGTCTGTTATTTTACCATTTAAACATCCAAGCAACTATGCCAAGGCATACATTATTAGCAACCTATCAATCATAGCAATGTATTCAACTTATCAAGACAACCTACCCATGCTTCCATGTCAATAAAGCAATCTAGAGGGACATCGACCATTAAGGCATAAGGACATTTTACTCTGCTACCCCTCCATTTCTGAATCCAAAATCACTGGACTTAACTCATCTTTGAAGAAGCTGGTGTAAGCCACTTAGATATCTGAGCCTAATGCAGAGGGTACTAAACCTTGGGAATTTGTGTCACCTTTGCTTCCTCAGAAACTTTTTCGTAGCAGTTCTAAGTCAAAAAGAATGCCTAAAAGTTCTGTTTCTTAAAGAATTAGGTTGAAAATTTGCAACTGTGAGTTTTTTTTTCTATAGAACACTGTTTGAGAACCTCAGGGCTAATGATTTATTCTTCCAATACGTTTATTTTAACTTATCCCTGCCATTGACTAGAAACTCACTTTAGTTGGCCTTCAAGTTTTCCATTCCTTGGATCCCTGTCATCCAATAAACTACTAAAATTCTCAATAGTGACATGAAAAATGTAAACCACTTTCTCCTGCTACCCTTGTCTGTCTTCTCTTACCCATCTCAACACCACCCTTTCTCAGTCCCTGCCTATTCAACTGTACTCTTTGGAATCCCTGTTATACTGTCAACAGTTTCTGCAATATCTTTTCTTTTATAATCCTACTTTATTTTTAAAATTTTGTGTTCACTTAAGCAAAATTTCACTTTCACCTCATCTTTCATCCCTTTTTATTCTCTCCAGTACTGGACACCTTCTCTCACACTCTGACCCAGTTAGAGGTGTTATCATAGGCCCACATGCCCCTTGGAGACCATTCTCTGCCCCTGCCAGCCAGCAACTTCTCCTTTGAAGTTCTGACTGAGTGATTATGCAACTCTTCTCTGCTAACTGTTAATGCCATCCACCAATCCACCAAAATCCTGACTAGCCTCTGCTTTTCATTTTGATTTTTTTTTT
>JAQQSW010009457.1:0-13228 GCA_028646575.1 Pseudocheirus occidentalis
GAAAATTGCCCTGATATTTTAGAACCAAAGGGCAAAATATAACTTGAAAGAATTCACCAATCACGTCTTGAAAAAGATCCCCAAAAGGAAATTCCTAGGAGTATTATAGCCAGGATGGCAACAGGAAGTAATCTGAATACTGTGGAAAAATTAGGATAACCCAGGATCTAGCTGCTTCTACATTGAGGGATTGAAGGGCCTGGAATATGATATTTCAGAGATCAAGGGAGCTAGGATTAAATACAAGAATCACCTACCCAGCAAAATTGAGTAAAATGTTCCAGGGGAAAATATGGTAATTGAGTGAGGTGGAGGACTTTCAAACATTCTTACTGACAAATCCAGAACTGAAAAGAAAATTTGATACTCAAATATCAAATAGCATGAGAAGGTAAACATGGAAAAGAAATCATAAGGAACTTATCAAAGTGGAACTATTTACATGCCAACATGGAAAAACAGTAATAGTAACTTATGAAATTTTCTCAGTACGAGCATTGATGAAGGGAATGCAAATGTATATTTACATATATATATATATATATACATATACATATGTCTATATAGGAATACATATATATGCATATGAGTACACATCTGCGTATGTGTATATATGAGTTCATAGAAGATACAGGATCAATTGAATTGGAAGGGTTGATGATTTAAAAGGTGAAATTCTGGGTGGGATAGGATGAGAAGGAGACAGGGAGAGGACAGAATGGGGTTAATCATCCCATATAGAAGAGGCAAGGGATAACTTACAAGGAAGGGAGGAACAGGAAGGCAAAAGGGAAAGGGTCAACTTTTCTCTCATTGAATTTGGGTTAGGGAAGGAATGATATAAACCCTAAACTGGGTATCTTGCCATAGAGGAGAGTAGGGGAGATGGATGTGAGAGGTGGGATGATGGAGGGGAGACTAAGGTGGGGGGGAGGCTTGCCAGAAGCACACACTTTTGTAAAAGGACGGAGACAGGGTAGAGGATAGAACAAAGAAAATTACTGCTTTGGGTTTGTGGGTAGGGGAAAAATGGAGAAAATTTGTATCTTAAAATTTCGTGAAAATGAGTGCTGTGAACAAGAAAATAAATAAATAAATTCAAATTGAAAAAAAAATACATAAAAGAAAAAAGAAAAATTTGTAAGAATGCAGTTCCTTTCCCTCCTTTGAAACAACTGAGTTTCAAATTTAAAGTTTGTTTTCCCATCAAAAACTTTCAAAATGATCACTTACTGATATATCTCTTCCAGGAATGACTTTCATGAGACATAGATCTGTTAGACACTATAAAATTTATCTTATTAAATATTTACATGTTTTACACTTTAGGTGACTGAGGCCCAAAGGAGTAAACTTTCCTGCCCTAGATCATGCCCATTGTAAATGGCAGATTACGCATTTAAGTCCCTGGTCACAGGATCAAAGAATTGTAGATTAATAGCTAGTAAGAACATAATGATGATGTAATCAAAATTCTCTTTATAGATGAGGGAACTGTGGCCCAAGAGAGGTTAAGATAGATGCCCAAGGTCATAGAGATACTGAGTCTGAAGCAAGGTGTTAAATCATGTCTTTTTAACTAGAACATTCCATGTACTACTCCTTAACACCTTTGATTGCAAACCCAGTGCTATTTCTAATGCAAAGTGCTGTCCTCTGTATGGAACCCAGTGTTTATTTCTCTTAGTGAGGCTTGGATAGAGCTCTGGAGTTGCTTGGGAGGAATGTAACACTTTCATCAGAGTTTAAAAAGACAGTACAAAGATAATGCATCCCTTGCATAAACAGACAAATGAAAGTCAGTATTTTCAGATGTAGGAGTCTGAGTTCTCCAAAAAATGAATTTTGCTTTTCTTGAATTTACACTTATAAATATCTTAGAGAAAACAACATTTGTTCCTCAAGTTAGACTTCCATGGAGAATAAGAAAGCTAGAAAAACTCAAAATATTTCTGGCACAATTGAAAGACAACTTATAAAGCCAGAAGGATGAATTTAAGCCTCATCTCTTTTCTTCTCATGCCAGTTCCGCCTCCAAAAACTGATATGGACTTGGGCAAATCACTTAGAATCATTGATTTAGATGGCAAAGATATTTAGAGGTTATCGTGTCCAATCACCTAATTTTACAGATTAGTAAGCCAAAAGACAGAGAAAGAGAGTGCGTTATTCATGTTCAGAAGAGTATGAGAGGGTGGGAAATTGACCTTAAGTACTCTATTTCTAAACTTGGCACCATTTTCAGTGCACCAATCTCCATTACAGATTTCTTATATTCATGAATGAACAAAGTGTTTAGATGATCTTCAGGACCCTCTTTGGTGCAAATATTCTATGATTCTGCAGTTAAAAAAATCAATTAGAAATTCATTTGTCTTTCTCTTACTATTTTATTTTAATTTTTTTCTTTTTAAAAATAAATTTTTTGTTTATTTTTAGGTTACATCACTCATTTCCACAAGATTTTGAATTACAAATTTTCTCCCCATCTTTCCCCAACGCGCCATCCCAAAACAGTGATCCCACTGAATACCCCCTCATCCAATCTGCTCTCTCCTCTATCCTCCCCCATTCCCCGCCTGATTTTCTGGTAGGGCAAGATGGAATTCCATACCCCTGTGACTGTATATCATATTTCCAAGTTTAATAATAATAACAATTATAATTATATATATATATACATATATATGTATGTATATATACATTCATATATGTGTGTGTATATACATATATAAATATGTATACACACATATATTTTATATATGAATATATATAAATTTTAAACATTGTATTTTCAAATTTTATTTTAAACAAATTAAATTATTTTATTTAAATTCTTGGATTTAAATGCCAGCTTCTTTCCCTTCCTCCATCATCTCCCACCATTACTGGGAAGATAAGCAATTTGATATAGGCTATGCATGTGTAGTTATGTAAAACATTTCCATAGTGGATACATTGTGAAAGGCTGAAAATATTTCCCTCCATCCTATACACCCCCACTTGTTCTATTCTCTGCTTTGTTCCTGTCCCTTTATGAAAGTGTGTGTTTCTAACTACTCTCCCTCCCAGCCTGTCCTCCCCTCCATCATCCAACCAATCATCCCCTTCCCCCTCCCCTACTCACCTGTAGGGCAAGATACCCAATTCAGAGTGTTTGTCCTTCCTTGCCTAAGCCAAACGCAATGAGAGTAAGGTTGACCTGTTCCCTTTTGCCTTCCTGTTCTTCCCCTCCATTGGAACAGTTATGTCTTGCTCTTCTACATGAGATAATTTACCCCATTCTGTCTCTCCACATCTCCTCTCATTATAGTTTTCTCTCACCTCTCAATTTCACCTTTTAAGTATCACCCCTCCCTATTCAATTGATCCTGTGCCCTCTGTTTATGTATAACTGTAGACACATAAACAAAAACTCACATATGTATTCATGTGCATATATACCCTCCTATGTAGACATATGTATACGAATATATATTTATATAAAATATAATAATAAATAAACTCAATAAGTAATTTAATATTAATAAATATTAATATACAAATAAATTAATAAATACTATTATATTTATTTATTTATATATATTGGGTGGTGGTCCTGAGGTGTGTGACCAAATATGTACATATTTATTTCTATTCATATATAATTAACAAATTAATTAGATATAAATAAGTTAATAAATATTAATAAAAAATAAAAATAATGAATAAATAATAATAAATTAAAATATATATTCCCTTCAAATATCCTCACACTGAGAAAAGTTTCATAAGTAACAATTAGCATATTTACATATAGGCATGAAAATAGTTCAACTTTGATAAGTTTCTTATTATTTCTTTTCTCTTTTTACCTTCTCATGCTTCCTTTCCTTCTTGTATTTGGATGTCATTTCTATTCAATTCTGTTTTTTTCATCAAGAATGCTTGAAAGTCCTCCACCTCATTTAATGACCATATTTTCCCCTGAAATATTATACTCAGTTTTGCTGGGTAGGTGATTCTTGGTTTTAATCGTAGCTCCTTTGATATCCAGCATATCATATTCCAAGACCTTTTATCCCTTAATGTAGAAGCTGCTAGTTACTGTATTATCATGACTGCTTTTCCACAATATTAAAATTGTTTCTTCTTGGCTGCTTGTAATATTTTCTGCTTGGTCTGGGAACTCTAGAAACTGGCTATAATATTTGTAGGAGTTTTCTTTTGGGGATCTTTTAAAAGAGGTGATTGGTAAATTTTTTCAATTTTTGCCCTCTCATTCTAAAATATATGGGAAATGTTCCTCGAGAATTTTTTCAAGGATTATTTCTAGGTTCTTTTTTTATCATGGCTTTCAGGTACTCCAATAATTTTAAAATTGTCTTTCCTGGATCTATTTTCCATGTCAGGGATTTTTCCAATGAGATATTTCATTTTGCCTTTTATTTTTTCATTAGTTTGAATATGTTTAATAGTATCTTGATTTCTCATAAAGTCTTTAGCTTCCATTTGCTCCACTCTAATTCTGAAGGAATTATTCTCTTCAGTGAGCTTTTGAAATTCATTTTCCATTTGGCAAATTCGACTTTTTAAGGCATTCTTCTCCTCATTGGCTTTTTGGGCCTCTTTTGCCATTTGAGTCAATCTATTTTTAAGGTGTTTTTGTCTTCAGTCAGATTGTTCACTCTCTTTTCATGATTTTCTTGGATCTGTCTCATTCCTCTTCCCAATTTTTCCTCCACTTCTCTTACTTGATTTTCAAAATCCTTCTTAAACTCTTTCATGGCCTGTAAACAGTTTATATTTTTCTTGGAAGCTTTTGGTCAGGAGTTCTGTCTGTGTTGTCTTCCTTCTGTTTCATGCTTTGATCCTTTTTGTCTCCAAAAAAGTAATCTAAATTTGAATGGCTGTGCTTGCTTTGTTTCCTCTGTTTGCTCATCTTGCCATCCAAGAAAGCTTTGTCCCAAAGTTCTGGGTTTTTCACACCTGCTGGAGCTATTAGAAGGCCACAATCTCTATAGCTCCCACCAGCTTTGGCTTACTGGTTACACACCTCAGGACCACCACCCAAGACCGTGATTCTGATCCAGGCAAGAGCAAGAACATTTTGCCTCAGAATGGTTGCTTGTCACCCCCCTCCCCCAAACCATCCACAGGCCAAGAGCTC
Source organism: Pseudocheirus occidentalis (assembly GCA_028646575.1). Classification (NCBI taxonomy): domain Eukaryota; kingdom Metazoa; phylum Chordata; class Mammalia; order Diprotodontia; family Pseudocheiridae; genus Pseudocheirus; species Pseudocheirus occidentalis. The sequence continues at coordinate 5,150 of JAQQSW010009457.1, forward strand.
TGAAGTGGCAATGTGGAGGTGGCTGCTGGGCCACCACACCTTCAGGGCTTCTTACTCCTGGGGCAGAGGCCAAACTGCACTCTGCCTCCCACCCCAGATTTAGATAGGTTCCACTGACATTTTACTTTGTCTTTGGCATTCATGGATTGATAAGTCTTGAAACTGCCAAAGGTGCTGGTGATCCACTCTCCCAAATGCTCTATCCTTGGCTGGTCTGGGCCACCTTGGGGCTAAAACCATAGGCTCATCACTGGGATTGGTTTGGCTCCCCCTTCTCTGTGATGAAACTTTCCCGTCCACCTGCAAGGCTGCCTTTAGCAGGAGATTTGTTTCTCTCTATTACTTTATGGGTTGTGTAGCTCTAAAATTTGTTTAGAATCATATTTTATAGGTATTGGAGGTGGTTATGGGGGGAACCATGGAGTCTTCCTCCTTCTACACCAACATCTTCCCATACTATTTTATAATAGATATAGCTCCACCTGGGAAACTAAATCTAAGCACCTTTTATGCTGGAGTGAAAATGTATTGGTACCTGATTGAAATCAACAGAATTCTGGATGTATGTAGGAGGGGGAGATCATTGTGGAAGTGAAGAGAATAGCTTTAAGTGGAGTGCATAAAGAGCATTAACTTAGAATCTTTTGCTCCATGGACCAGTGCCACAGTTTATGGTGGGGACAACAGCTCTAAGCAAAACATTGGTTGATGGGTAGTCAGGATGCTGAAATTTTGGCATATTATAGAGAACCAAGAAAGTCTGTGAGAAGTCAAATTTAGGGAGGTTTCCATGCAGGATGATGGTGATTGAGAAGAAAAGGGAATTTGTACCAGACCAACATATTTTTGTGATTTAACTCCTATAATTCTTACAATTTGTTTTTACTTTAGCTTTCATTTATTAACAGAACAGTTTCAAGTATATTATATCATTTTGTAATAACACATCCCTTACACATCCAAGTGCAGAGTTCAAAACCACAAAACAGTGTAACAAATACTAAGCAAAATGTGAAATGATATAAAGATTACTAAACAAACATTTACAGTAATATACAAATGAAAGAAAAAGAAGTACCATGCTTCTTATTAAAGTTGTGTGTATTGTTCAATAGTAGACATAAATTATTTTGTAGTGCTTTGTTCCCAAAATGCCAAATGTATTTCCTTTTGTTCCCTTGTGCAAGAACCTACATGCAATTACTGATGGCACAATTAATAAGGAAAGGTAAACAACTGAATGGTAGAAAGTTCGAAGAAATAGGACCATGGTTTAGTCTCAGAAATAGCTTAATAAGTTGTGACATTGTCTTGGTTTTAGGTGGTTGCTATGGTCCTTTCCAATTCCAAAGTCTGTGATTCTGTGTCAAGAAATTGTAATACCACTATGCTATTAACAATGATGAGCTTGATGACATTAGAAAACATGTATACACTTGCATGAAATAATGAAAAGAAAAATGAACAGAACTAAGAGAGTGTTGTATATAATATCATTTTAAGAACAATTTTGAGTAACTAAATCCATTTGACTATTATAAATTCCTAAATTAAGTACAAACTACATGTGAAGGAAGATGTTATCTGTGTCCAGTGAAGCAAATGATAAATAGAAATAAATGTAAAAAAAACCACTTACATGCACATTTGTATCTAATAGCAACCATTTCTGGGATAGGGAGAAAGTAATACACATGATAACTTTATTATATATTTGAAAAGAAGAATAAGTTGTGCATAGTAGATTTGTGATTTCATGTGTAATCATCTTTTTATTATGCCATGTTAAGGAAATGCTTGTTTTATTCTATAGATTAAAAATAAAATAAAGTAAAAAAAATAAAAACATTGACTGGATACAGGGCATTGTCAATGACTTGATAGAAATAAGCAAATTAGGAGAGGAGGAGATTTTAGTAGGGAAAAATATGATTTCTATTTTGAACATTTTGAGCATGAGATCCTAATGCATTCAGTTGGAAATATCCAAGAATGTAGAAATGCAGTACAAGAGTTTAGGAAAATGATGATGTGTTGGATATGTATCTTTGAGAGTCTTCTGTCAGTACGGATATATGAAAAGGACAACAAAGTAACCAGGAGAGAGCTCTGGGTTACAACTACAGATAAGGACCACAATATATCTGATGAATCTACATAGAAAACTGAGAAGAATTAGTCAGCTAGACAGAAGGAAAATCAAAATGGAAGAATATATTAGTAGAAAGGGTGCAAAATCTGGTTTCAGAAGGACTTAGATTCAAAACCTGGCTGGCATTAGCTATGTAATCTATGTATAAATTGCTTGACATTCACGAATCACAGGCACAATGCTAAAATGTGTCTACTAAATTATAAACTGCTGTGATACATTTCAGTTAGAAAGAGTTCTCAAACTTATGAAATTGTAAATTCCATAAACTTACTGACATATTATTGTGACTACAAATTAATCAAGATGTTGAGGCTTTGTGAACTGATCCTACCATTCTGGAGGGCAATTTAGAACTATGCCCAAAGGGCAACAATATGCATATCCTTTGATCCAGGAATACTACTACTAGATCTGTATCCCAAAAAGATCAAAGAGAAAAGGATCTAAATGTGCAAAAACATTTGTGGCAATTTTTTCATGGTGGTAAAATATTGGAAACTTAGGAGATGCCAATCAATGACTCAACAAAGTGTGGTATATGAATAGAATGGAACACAAATGTTCAATGAAAAATGATGAGCAGAGAGATTTCAGAAGATCCAGGAAAGTCTTGCATGAACTGATGCAAAGTGAAATGAGCAGAACTAGTAAAGCATTGTGCATAGTATCAGCAACATTGGGTGATGATCAACTATGCACAACTCAGGTCTTCTCAGCAACACACTTATCCAAGACAAGTACAAAGGACTCAAAAAGGAAAATGCTCTCCATATACAGATAAGGAATTAATGAATTCTAAAGGCATATTGAAGCACACTTTTTCTCTCACTTATCCTTATTCATGTTTTTACCCTTTTAATCTGTTTCTTTTTTCACAACTCTGACTAATATGGAACTATATTTTACATGATATCACATGTATAAATTACATCAAGCTGCCTATCATTTTCAGCAGAGGGGAGAGGAGAGAAGAAAGCGGAAAAATTTGGAACTCAAAATCTTGTAAAAATACATTCTAAAAAAAATTTCTTGACATGTATCTGGGGAAAAATAAAACGCTATTAAACTTAAAAAAGGAATATGTAAAGGCTAATGTATATGTGCCCAATAATGGGGCATTGACAATTCCAGAAAAAAATAAACATTATCTTGGTCACCAACCATACCTTTAGGATAAAAATCAATGTAACTCTGGTGCTGAGAATCCCAAGAAGGAAAACTTATTAATAATAATACAATATGTAATACATCTAACAGTATCAAATTTCACATACTAATTTACTTATTTTTGAGATAACTAAAAGACATGCAGAGAGCATAACATTTGTTCTGTATTAGGAAGTTTAATCTTCCAATGTTGATCACAGCATATACTTTAGGATTTCATTAACATGTTTCATTGCTCTTGTCACTGGTACAATGAAAACTGGGACAAAATCACCTTACCAAATGATGTAACTCTAAGGTCTGGTAACTATTCACCTCTATGCTTTCCAAAGTTTATATACTTTACTAGATTGTTGTAACAGTGTTTTTTGTCTTCATTTTTGGTACTATTGCACATCTTCCTTTCTATGGAATTTTGCATCTAGATTTTTCTCCTTTCTTATGTGTTTCTTTTTTTTAATAGGCTTCAAATGCAGTCTTTGTATTTAGAACAGCAAGTGCATCACATGCGTATAGACATGTTTCATTTTTCCTCCTGCTTTCTTTATCCTGTCCAAATATTTTCTGTACAGGAAAAAGAAAACTGAAATGGCCATTCTTAGTGGGAAAAGTTTAGAATTAGATGTTGTCAAAAACACAGAACAAAACCTTTGATGGTTATGTTCTGAATTTGACTTTCCTTCCTTCTTTTCTGCTATTTCCTCCTTCCATCTCTTCTGTCCTCCCTTCCTTCCTCTCTTCATCCACTCCTTTCCTTCCTCCCTCCCTCCCTCTCTTCCTTCCTTCCTTCCTTCCTTCCTTCCTTCCTTCCTTCCTTCCTTCCTTCCTTCCTTCCTTCCTTCCTTCTTTCCTTTCTTCCTTCTTTCTTTCCTCCTTTCCTTCCAATGTAGTTTGATCAAGGTACAAATCTGGTCTAGTGGGACATACAAGGAAAGAGTCCTGTAAGATATATACCAGAGGTCTCTAAAACCAGATGCTCTCTAACATCAACATGTCTGGCTGCACCTACAGACTTTTGCTGCTTTAGAACCATATTGCCTTCAAACCACCACCATATGCACGAACAATCATGTTGTGCAGCTTATGCATTGTTTGCCTTGTAAGTCTCTTTATCCACATTGAAAATGTTGAAACCTAGAATATGATGTGAACTTACATATAAAGTGAAAAATGAGCGAAATCATACAATTGTCTTTCTCATCACCTCTTCCCCATCTCAGTTTAGTATGAAGAAAAATTCCATTCCTCCCAGTTAGGTTTAGCCTATTCCTTAAATTCATAGTCAGACAAACTTATGGTAAATGAACATAAAATTTTTAATAGCTGCATCAAACAGCATAGTGATATGAATAAACAATGAAAGAAATAAATTATTCAAATACATTTTTCATTATCTTCAAATCTGTAATTCACTTTCTTCCCACTGGGTGAGCAGGCAAATAGGAAGCTAGTTATTGGATAGTTCAATGGTTAGCAATGCCCATTCTCCAGGAATGGAGAAGGAGTTAGAGTTCTCTGGACTTGGTCTGGACATTTTCACCACTGATGCACCTTCCCAATCTTCCCTAGTTCCTTGGCTCTAGTCTCACTCTCTCTGCAATTCATTGCAATTCATCTGTTTACCTCTTTTGTTCTGTTCTCAATGTCAATCTCCGCTCTCTTTTCTCACATTGGTCAGATAAACAATGACTGCTGTCCATTATCCTATGGTATGCTTGGATGGTTCAGGTTTGAGTCCTAGCAAGTGCATTGCACTCATGTTATCTCACTCCTGTCTGATAGCTTCTCATTCTATGCTCTGCTTCCTCACATGGCTTTCTTTTTAGGAGTTTCTTCAAGAAGCAAAGTGACTAAAACTTGGGCAATTCTGGGAAATGCCTATATGCTGTATAAGATAATGTTTTCCCCAGTGCCCTAGGCCTTGGAGCAAAATAACATTTCAGATACTGTGAAAGTTTCACATTCCTAAGGAGGAGGCCCATTTGTATATTACAAAACAATGTCCTCTGGAATGTCCTTTGTGAAGTCCTAATCGAAAAAATGGGGGAAGTATTATTAAACTTCAATATGAAAATAGTACTATTTACCAAATGGAACAAGTCTCTTTTCCAGTTCTCATTTCTAAATTTAGGAGGAGACTAGGCTTTATTAGTAGGTTTTACATTTTAGCTTTATATTTTGAATTGAATTGCTAATCAGACAAAGTGTTTGACCTATTTGAAAAATGCATTATACACAATCACTTAATTACTATCAACTTCTCTAGAGTGTAAAGTGGAAGAACATTAAAATGTTTTAAATTTCTTTTATTTGTGGATTTCCGCAAAGCATATCTGAACTCTTCCCATTTTAAAAATGAAGAAACTGGGGTTAAGAGAGGTTAAATGACTTTTGTAGGGTCTCATAATTAGTAAACATTGGAGGCAGGGTTTAAATTTCATCGTTCTGATTCCCAGTTGATTGTGTCACCTAGCTGGGGAATGTGTGAGTGTGAGTGTATGTGTGTATGTGTGTGTGTATGCATATGCTTTTGTGTAGCATCATAGAGGGACCATGAAATACAAGCATGTCAGATTGTTTGCATTGGACTTGTAGGGAGAAGAGGCAGGAAGAGTATGTTAGAAATTCATTTATTTGAGCTTTCCATTGCAATTAAGAAGGCTTACACCTTTTAAAAATCTCAGTTTTTGTCTTTTCAGCTTTAGTTGCCATAGATTTCATGATGCTAAGAACAATTACAATATCATTTTGCCAATTCCATGATTTTAATCGGACAAAAAAACAAATAAAAACCCTTTACTTACATTTTTTCAGTTATGACATTTCTGTAAAATGAATATAGTTTGGTTGAATAACTCAGTGCCAAATTGGTATCTTCTGCTCCCTAATATGTAACCGTCCTCTTTGCAAATGTTCTACAATTATTGCTATTCCTCACCATTTGCTTCTGTTTACTCATAGACAGGAAGACTAGAAGGACTATAAATGTATCCTTAAAATGAAAATACTTCCTTTTACCTGTGGGAGTCTATAAAGATAAGTATTATTTCCTAGGAGAATTATTAATAATACTAAGCATTTTCTAACGGGGATATTTTTCCATAATTATATTTATTGAACTGATTTGATGTCGTTTAGATAATCTATTATCAATTTTGAAGACATGCACTGAAAAAAATTCTCACCATATAAAATAAATATGATAGTATGCTATTATATATGTATATACTATTATACATGCATGCACACACACATATAAACACCTGTGACTTGAAGAGTACATAATAAAGTTTGTCTAATGATTTCTTTTTGAATATGAAATTTTGGTAGGAGCACATCTCTGTGTTGGTGAACATGTATGTAATAAACTTTCCTCTTAGCCAAATCTTTGATTCTCCTCAAGAGCTACCATCTAATGTAGCTAAAGGTTAGAACTGCTCCCAGTTATGAGCAGCCTTTACAACTCGCAGTTACTTTATAACCTGGTCTCAAAAATGACCCAGCAAGTCTCCTAAATTAAAGAATGAAAAAGCAGTACTTGAGTGTTTAGTATTTGCAAAGAACTGGAGATATAAACAAAAAATCAAGCTAGTATCTGTTCCCAAGGACCTCACATTCTATTTGGGGAGAGAATGCATAGATATTGGAAGTTCCAAATGCAAGTCAGAAGGAAAGACCAAGTAGTCCTTAGGGTAAAACTATAAAGCATATGGTAATGCATTTTCTTTAATGTTATTTCCACTGATAAAACAAGACCCCTCTCTGATGTTAAACTACTTGACAGTGCCAAGGACTTTGTTGGTGAGAAACTTCTTTTCTGGTTCATTAGTGGGCTATGGCTGCTGAGGGAGCAGGTGCAGAAACACCCAGAGAAGAAGTTGTCTACTGTCAACTTCATAATGGTTACATCTTTGGACTATTGCAGTGGGAACCTAGCTAGAAGAAAATTCGGTGGCCTTGTCATTCTTTTCCTGGAACTCTTAGGTTTAGCTGTAACATATGTAAGAGAAAGAAATTGTAATTACCAATAAACAAGTGGAACAGTTGCTCTTTATCCCCATCATACTTCCTCTAAAAAGGGACTGGGATTCAAACCGAGGACCATTGTCTCCAAAACTAGCTCTGTCCTTTGCCATGCAACCTTCCTAATGATGATATATGACAATTAAAAACAAACAAACAAAAATCAAAAGCAAAAACAAAAACTAACTTTTCCCACTTATCTATTTGGGGTTACACTATCTCCCTTCAACTACATGTAATTTAGACTTCCCACAAAGGAAGTCAAATGGACCCAAAGGAGAAAGGGTCCAAAATGCTAGAAAGAACTGGACTCACCTTCACACTTACATTTTGATACATTTTTTTTCCTTTTTTCTCCCTCCTTTATTTATTTAAACCACCATAGAATAATGATTAGATAAAGGTCTGGTCTCTGCATCATAAAGATTTGGATTCAAATCCTGACTCTGAAACATACTTATGGCTCAGAGAAAGTTGCTTAATTTTTCTGTGCCCCAGTTATTCCCTGGAATGGTATGTTGCAGAGAAATTGATCAATTACATCAGAAGTGTAGATTCCCTCACTGGAAGTTTCTGTACCAATGAAATCATGGAGAAGTAGTGACCAGAGGTTCATAAAGACTCTGACTCTCTCTCTCTCTCTCTCTCTCTCTCTCTCTCTCTCTCTCTCTCTCTCTCTCTCTCTCTCTCTCTCTCTCTCTCTCTCTCTCTCTCTCTCTCTCTCTCTCTCTCTC
>JAQQSW010009459.1:0-13227 GCA_028646575.1 Pseudocheirus occidentalis
ATATCTATATCTATATCTATATCTATATCCATATCCATATCCATATCCATATCTATATCTATATCTATATCTATATCTATATCATCTATTGGCTATCTATCTAATATTTATTTATTTTTTGCTTTTTGGAGGGCAATTGGGGTTAAGCAACTTGCCTGAGGTGACATGGCTAGTGAGTGTTAAATGTCTGAGGCTGGATTTGAACTCAGATCCTCCTGACTCCATGGCTGGTGCTCTATTCACTGTGCCACCTAGACGCCCCTTGGGCACTGTATATTGATTGATGAGATTGTGACTTGATGAATGATATGTTTTGTTTAACACCATGTGACCACCTTAGTAATAAGTTGTTATGTTATGTTGTTGTGAATGTTGTGTTTTAGTTTCTTGAATGTTTTACTTTAGGTTATTTCTGAATAGAAAGTTCATTATACTATTCTATTAGATGTTTAAAGTTGTTTACAGCAGCAGTCCTTGGGAGAGCTGCTTGTGATTGACTTTATAATCGTGCTGTCCTCTCACCCAGGTTCAATAAACTTTCCCCACTTACCTTTTACTTTGTCTTTGGTATTTGTGGGTTGAGAAGTCTAAAACTGGCCACAACTGCCAGTGATTCTGTCACCTGGGACCTGCTCTGCCTGGTCTGTGCCAATGTGGGGCTTCATTCTGCTCTCAGCCTGGTGTGATAAACTCTTCCTGTTGACCTGCCAGACTGACTTCAGCTGGAAATGTGTCTCACTCTGTCATTTTGTGAGTTCTGTAGCTCTAAAATTTGTCTAAAGTTGTTTTTTTTACAGCTATTGGAGGTGATTAGGGAAGGAGTTCAAGCTTCTTATAATCCTAGTTTCTTTGTCTTCTGGAATATCATATCCCACATCTTCCAATGATTTAATGTGGAAGCTGCTATATCTTGTGTGGTCCTGACTGTGGCTCCATGATATTTGAATTGTTTCTTTCTGGCTGCTTGTAATATTTTCTCCTTGACCTAGGAACTCTGGAATCTGGCTACAATATTCCTGAGAGTTTCCATTCTGACATCTCTTTAAGGAGATGATGGGGTGGGTTCTTTAAATGTCTGTTTTAGCCTGTGGCTCTAGAATATCAGGACAGTTTTGCTTGATAATTTCTTGAAATACGATGTCTAAACTCCTTTTTTGATCCTGGTTTCCAGGCAGTCCAATAATTCTTAAATTATTTCTCCTGGATCTATTTTCCAGATCAGTTGCTTTTCCAATGAGATATTTCACATCTTCTATTTTTCTTTTCATCATTTGATTGTTTGATTTTTTTCTTGATTTTTCATGGAGTCATTTGTTTTCACTTGCCTAATTCTAATTTTTGAGAATTATTTTTCTTCCATAAATTTGGCCAATTCTACTTTTTAAGGAGTTCTCAACAGTGAATTTTTGTGTCTTTTTAAATCATTTAGCCATTTCTGCTTTTTAAGATGTTATTTTATTTAGTTTTGTTTGTACCTCTTTTATTAAATGGTTGACTTTCTTTTAAAACTTTTCTTGCATCAAATCTCATTTCTTTTCCCAATTTTTCCTCTACATCTCTTATTTGATTTTTGAGATTCTTTTTGAGCTCTTTCATAAGTTTTCATTTTCAATTCACATATTTTCTTTGATGCCTTACTTGTACGTGTTTTGACATCATTTCGTCTTCTTTTGAGTTTGTGTCTTGATCTTCCCTGTCACCATAGTAGCCTTTTATATTTAGTTTATGTTTTTGTTGTTATTGTTTGCTCAATTTCCCACCTATTTCTTAACTCTTAATTTTGGATTAAAGTTGAGTTCTGTTACTGCAATGAAGCAGGCACTATCCCAAGTTTCAAGTTTCATGTTGCTCTTTTATTCATTCATTCATTCATTCATTCATTCATTCACTCATTTTTCGTTTTCAACATTCATTTCCACAAGATTTTGAGTTCCAAATTTTTCTCCCCATCTTTCGCCTACCCCCCACCACAAAACAGTGAGTCTACTGAATACCAATTCCCCCATCTGTTCTCTCTTATATCCTCCCTCACCCCCCTCCAACTTTCTAGTAGGGCACGATGGATTTCTATACCCCAGTGCTTGTATATCTTATTTCCCAGTTGCATGTAAAAAGCAATTTTTTTAAACATTTGTTTTTGAAACTTCGAGTTCTAGATTTTTCACCCTTCTTTCCTCTTCACCCACCCCCACTGAGAAGATAAGCAATTCAGTATAGGTTGTACATGCGTAGTTATGCAAAACATGTCCATAGTAGTTATATTGTGAAAGACTAACTAAAATTCCCTCCATCCTATCCCATCCCCCACTTATTCTATTTTCTCTTTTGACCCTGTCCTTTTTCAAAAGTGTTAGTTTCTAACTACCCTCTTCCCCAATCTACCTTCCCTTCTATCATCCCCCTACTTATCCCCTTCTCCCCTTCTTTCCTATAGGGTAAGATATCCAATTTATGTGTATGTTATTCCCTCCTTAGGCCAAATTCAATGAGAGTAAGGTTGACCCATACCTTTTCACCTTCCTGCTCTTCCCCTCCATTGTAATAGTTTTCTCTTGCCTCTTTTATATGAAATAATTTACCCTAATCTATCTCTCCCTTTCTCTTTCTCCTCATATATACCTCTCTCAGCTCTTAATTTTATATTTTTAGATATTATCCCTTCATATTCAACTCATGCAATGCCCTCTGTCTATGTATACATGTACATACAAATGCACACACTCACATATATATTTATACACACATACACCCTCCTATACATACATATATGTATATATACACATATATATTCCCCTCAACTATCCTCATATTGAGAAAAGTCTCATGAGTTACAATTATCATTTTTCTATGTAGGAATGTAAATAATTCCACTTTAATAAGTTCCTTATGATTTGTTTTTCCTATTTACCTTCTCATGCTTCTCTTGCTTCTCGTATTTGAAAGTCAAATTTTCTGTTCAGCTCTGGTTTTCTCATCAAGAAAGCTCAAAAGCCCTCTATTTTATTGAATAACCATATATTTCCCTTAAGCATTATACTCAGTTTTGTTGGGTAGGTGATTCTTGGTTTTAATCCTAGCCTCTTTGACCTCCAGAATATCATATTCTAAGCCTTCAATCTCTTAATGCAGAAACTTCTAGGTCTTGTGTTATCCTGATTGTGTTTCCACAATATTCAAATTGTTTCTTCTTAGCAGTTTGCAATATTTTCTTCTTGATCTGGGAACTCCAGAACTTGGCTATAACATTCCTAGGGGTTTTCTTTTTTGGGATCTTTTTCAAGAGGTGATCAGTGGGTTCTTTCAATTTCTATTTTGCCCTGTGGTTCTAGATATCAGAGAAATTTTGCTTGATAATGTCTTGAAAGATGTTGTCCAGGCTCTTTTTTTGATCATGGCTTTCAGGTGTTACAATAATTTTTAAATCTTATCTGCTGGATCCTATTTTCCAGGTCAGTTGTTTTTCCAATGAGATATTTCACATTGCTTTCTATTTCTTCATTTGTTTGGATCTGCTTAATATTATCTTGATTTATCATAAAGTCATTAGTTTCCATTTGCTCCAATCTAATTTTGAAGGAATTCTTCAGTGAGTTTTTGAAATTCCTTTTCCATCTGGAAAATTCGGCTTTTTAAGGCATTCTTCTCCTCATTGGCTTTTTGGGCCTCTTTTGCCATTTGTATTAGTCTATTTTTAAGGTGTTATTTTCTTCAGTACTTTTTGGGTCTCCTTTAGCAGGCTGTTGACTCAATTTTCATGAGTTTCTTTCATCATTCTCATTTCTCTTCCCAGTTTTTCCTCTACTTCTTTTACTTGATTTTCAAAATCCTTCTTGAGCTCCTCCATGGCCTGTAACCAATTCATATTTTTCTTGGAAGCTTTTGATGCAACAGTTTTGACTTAGTTGACTTCATTTAGTTCCATTTTTAACCCTTTTTGTCCCCCAAAAAGGATTTTATGGTCTGATTGTGCTTCCTCTGCTTGCTTATATTGCCAGCCAATTACTTGTTTTGAGTTCTTTGCCCAGGTAGAACTCTGCTTCCAGATTGCAGAGAGCTATGTCCTGAATTACTGGGCTTTTTGCAGCTGCCAGACCTATTAGGAGGGCACCTTTCCTGAAGTCCCAAAAGCCACACACCCCAGGACCACCACCCAAGACTGTGATCAAGATCCAAGCAGGTCAAAACAAGAGCCATTACCCTCTGAATGGTCGCTTGGTCCCCCTAAAATCTGCAGGCCAGGAGCTCTGGAGGCAGCCACATGGCAGCAGCTGTAGCTGCCGGGTTTCTGCTACTTCTCACCCTGGGGGCAAGGGTCCAGACCACGGTCTTCCATCCAACATCTGCTGGTGATTCACTCTCCAAAGTCTGCTCTGGCCAGTCTGTGCCACTGATTGGGGTGGCCCTGGGGCTGGTGTGGCTCCTGAGAGACTGTGCTTGGTTCTCAGCCTGGTGTGATAGACCTTCCTGTTGGCCTACCAGGCTATCTTCAGTGGAAGATTTGTTTCTCTCTGTCACTTTGTTGATTCTGTAGCTCTAAATTTGTTTGTAGCCATTTTTTTTACATATAGTGGAAGTTATTGGTGTGGGAGCCATGCAGAGGTCCTGTTTTCACTCTGCCATCTTGGCTCTGCCCCTCTTATGTTGCTCTTTTTAGAGCTAGTTCTTGGGGTCTATAAGTTCTTGGTGCTTCCAATGTGGTATGACCTAAGAAAAGGTGTGGTCACACTTCTTCTGACCTGTATTCTGGTCTTTACCCAGGAAGGAACTCTTATTTTCCTGTAGGCACAAGTATTAGTGTTTCTCTTGGTCCTGCAACTGTGATCAGGGTCCCTGCTCCCTTGTGAGCGACCACAAATATTCTTCTCCACTCTGGAACTTTGACCCTTCTTTGTTTGCACAAGCACCTATAGTCAATGTAAGAATTCTGCACTGAATGTCAGGAAAATGTCTCTTGTAATCTCTTTCTGACCTTTTGTCTGAACCCCTTACTATCTGTGGTTGCAGAGCTCCTGAAGCTGCCACTGTCAATCACTATGGCAGCCACTTCCAAGCCCCTCCAGTGTGATAGACCTTTCCTGCTGACCTCCTGAGTAGTCTTGGGCTAGAAAATTGTTTCCCTAAGACTTTTTGTTGGTTCTCCTGCTATAGAATTATTTTTGAGGTGTTATTTTAAAATTGTTTTGGAGGAGAATTTGGGAGAGTTCAGGTGAGTTCCTGCCTCTACTCCTCCATATTATATTTAATCTTTTTTTCAATCAAATTTCTTAATCTCATTCTCTTCCATTAAAAAAAACCCTTCACCTTTTCATATTCAGGGTAGAAAACTAAAGATCCCTTAACTGCTAACTCCATTGACCTTTTCTCAATCCTCATCTTTCATAAACTCTCTGACGCAGTTGGTACTGTTGATGACCTGGATCTGTTCTTTTCTAGGTTCAGGTAGCAGTGCCTTGGTTCTCCTTTCACCTGCCTGACAATCATTTCTCTTTTTTGTTGATTTTCAGTGCTATGCCTGCTAACTGTAGCTATCCCTCAAGGCTCCATCTTCACACTTATTCTCTTAGCTTTCTAAGTGATTCCTAGGTGACTTTGACTTTATCAGCAACTATGGACTAAATTCTCATCTCTATGCTGATTTCCATATCTGTGTTCATATCCATATCCTCTGTTTAGCTTTTAAAGCCCTCAACCACTTGACCCCAACATACCTTTCCAGTCTAATTGAATATTCCTCTCCACCATGCACACTGTGAATCAGCTGAATCCCTCAAACTGTCTTTCTCTTTCCAGCTTAGGAAATCACACCTATCTCCAGCTATGCCTTTGCACCTTCGTTGTACTTTGCATTCACCTGGAATAGATTCCCTGCTTACTTCGGTCTAATTTAAGTCTTTCTTCTCCTTTAGGATTCAACTCAGGTGCCGTATTTTGGATAAAGTCTTTAGTAAATCCCGCCCCCCCCCAATTTCTAGTGTCCTTCCTCCTAGGCAAGACAGGTTGTTGTGTTTGTCCTTCTTTCTCAAAGAGGATGATATCAGGGAATGATGACATGACTTGCAGTTGACTTTGATTTGAGGGAGGGAGGGCTGTGCAAGGACACCAGCCTCACTTTCTCCTCTAGAATATTCTGGATCCAGTGACCTGATATTCATCAGGATGACTGGAGATGACCCAGGATGCACTGGGAGACCCTGGTCCTTTTAGGCTAAGGCCTTTTCAGGTTCTCACTTTGAGTGAGGTAATGCCCATTCAATGAATAGGCCTCTTTAAGGAGTGAGTCAAGGGATGGCCCCTTTAATTAGAAAAAAAGAAAAAAAATTAAGTTGGTTGGGATAGACCCTCAGGATTGCTATTCCAAAGAGAAACAATTACCATTGACATTCCCTCTAAGGCAGGATGGCCCAAAATACAGCCGTTAAGTGGAGCATGGGCAGGGACCTATTGTGGTCCAATCTATGAGCTTCTGAGTGAACTGGGTTTAACGTTTTGAGAAATGAAGACAAGTAAACAAGCAAACCAACAAGCTTTTGCTAGTACTCACTATATGCAAGGCCCTATGCTGAGTATTTGGGATGCAAGAAAGACAAAAATCAGCCCCTGCCTTCCAGGAGTTAACATTTCAATGACAAAGAGAACATAAGCAACTATGTATGGACAAGATCCATGTGGGGCAAATTGGAGATCATCTCAGAAGGTGCTATAAGGGCTAAATGGGATTTGAACTAAATCTTGAAGGAAGCCAGGGGAACCAGGAGGCTGAAACGAAGAGGGAGAGCATTACAGGCATGGCGGACAGAGTAGAGAGAGTGGCTACCGTGTATGAAGAAAAGCCTAGGAAGTTCCAGGCACAGAAAAACTTCAATAAATAGCAATTGATTAGTTGACTGATTACTGGACCTAGCTGGAACTCCAGCTGCCCATCACTACCCATCTGTTAGAGATTTTAAATGGGTCATTCAGTAGATATTTCAAACTAAGAGTGTACAACAGAACTGGTCATCTTCCTCTCTGAAACTGACCCCACTTCTGACGCTTGCTCTTCCTGTTGCTACTACCTCCATCCCTGCATTCACCCAGGCTCCCATCCCTGACATCATTGCCGAGTCCTTACTCTCTTTCCAATGCCAATCAGTCACCAAAACTTGTCATTTTTATTGATGCAACATCTCCGGCATCTTCTCTCTACCCACTCAGTCATTACAGAGGTTTAGTATTACTGGGATTATTACTCTAGCCTGCTAATTGGCTTCCCTGTCTCTCCCCTCTTAAATCCACCCTTCAAATAACTGTCATGGTAATAATATACCTAAAGCAGTTCACACTATGTCGCTTACTCACCTAATATACTCCAATGGTTTCCCATTACTTCCAGGATCAAATCCTAACTGAATTGCTTGGCATTTAAGCTACTTAACAAATGTTCCAGCCTTAGACACAAGTTTCCTTCAGGCCATAAAAAGTGCCCTTCTTGCAGCCCCTTACACACATCTCATTTCCTCTTTCCACACCTTTGCACAGGCAGTGCTTCATGCCTGAAATGCAATCCTACCACTCACCTATCCCATAGAACCCCTAGTGTTGGTCAAACCTCAGCTCATGCAGTATTTCCTCCAAGAGGCCCCCCTGATTTTTCCAGGTTCTAACACTTTTTCCACAAAACTAATTTGTATTTATCTTGTATATGTTTTGTGTCTTTGTATATGAGCATGTGCTACATACCCTAATAAAATGCATTCTCCTTGAATGCAGACATGGTTTACATTTTGTCTTGGTCTCCACAGTGCCTGGCCCAGTACTTGATACATAGTAAATACATTAAATGTTATTGACTGACTGAATATTAGAATGTCATCTCCTTAGGAGGGGTGAGGGGGCAGCACAGAGGGAGGAGAGAGAACATTTTGTTGTACTTCCCTCATCTCCCCAGTTCCCAGTACAGAGTCTGGCTTAGGGAAGATGCCTGATACCTGTTTGTTGCCTTCACTATTACATTCTTGTGTAGCTGAAATAAACTGCACTTTGACTAGGGAGACCTCTCTTCAAATCCTGCCTCTGCCATTTGTTGTCGGGCTCAGCTGGTGTTTGGTTCTCTTCAAGCCTCCTTTTTTCCTTCTCAGAAGAAGAGCATGCAGCATTAGAGACTTGGTGCATGGCACTGAGTTAGCTAATCTGGGCCAGAACACCCCTAAACACCAGAATGGGTTTGACAAAAATGATAACATTCAGAAGCTGCTAAATGTGAAAGGAGAATTTCACGAGGTTTATCAGCAGGATAACTCGTCCATCTCTAAGAAGGCAGTATCTATCTCCATCAACAGCAAAACGCAGGCAAAGCTTAGCATGATGCAGCATTCTTGGCTTAGCAAGAAGGCAGATGAGATCCTATAGGAGCATGGAAGAATATTGGGACAGAAAAAGATTCTACAACTATGAAGTTGGAACCCCTGAGACAGGGAGAGAGAGAAGGAATGAGCCTGAGCTTGCCATGGACTCTGGCCTCTTCTCCACCATAGGACAGGCAGCATGAAGTGAATGCAAATTAAAAATGAGGGGTTTGGCTAGAATGGGATAATGAAGAGTGAAATGAGCAGAACCAAGAGGGTGTTGGATACAATAACATATTGTTTAAAGAATAATGGAATAACTAAGCAGTTCTAATAAACATCCAAATTAACTACAATGGACCTATGAAGGAAGATGCTATCTATGTCCAGAGAAAGGACTGATAAGTAGAAATATTCATAGTATGATACACACACGTATACACAATACAATATATGTATGTGTGTATGTGAACATATATACACACGTATACATACATACATACATGTGTGTGTGTATATATATGTGTATATATATATATATACACATCAAATAGCTGCCTTCTCTAGTATGGGGTGAGGAAGGAGGAAGGGAGAAAGTTTGGAACTTAAAATATAACAAAATCTATTTAAATTTCTAAAGATTTCACGTGCAAGAAGAAAAAGAAAAAACTGATGGATTTGGAAGTCCTCCTAGTCCTAAATCTATGATCCTATAATCTTATAAGCTATAAAATGTGGACTTCCTTTAGATAAAAAACATTCCTCATTAGCACAATCCTACTACAATGGATATGTTCTGAAGTTCAGAATCTTCTTGGATAGGTATTGAAGTTACAGTTCATAGGGGTAGACTGGTATTACCATTGAAATGTTACCATTTCAAGAATTATAAGTTATCTTTTATTCAACGACAAGAGTCCCAGTGTCAAAGTGGCCGCCATTTTGCATCATAAGGATTCCTTGACAGTGGCTTATTTAACATCTTATATCACAAAAGGCTCTTTGATATTGAGGTAACCTATAAAATCCTGTTCCCCATGGTATTCTAAGTGGCAGCATCCACACCATATTCTCTCACATTGTATTTTCCTTGATGAATTAGTTTCCATTTTAGACACCCAATTAAGTAGAAGTGTGTGGGATACTTGCTTCCTTCTTAACCATAGTTGAAGAAGTGTTTGTGGGTGAGTACTCTTGTTTTTATTTGGGAAAGATATCACCAGAGCCAATAAGTTAGAGACAAGGAGGACCTCCTTCAGAGTCAGTGGGATAGGTAGAATATGGATCAATTCTCTGCTGCTTGGTCAAACATCTAACACCAAGAAAGCATAGGTGCTACATCAACCAGTACTGCACTAGCCATATGTGGAACCATTGGTAACAGCTTTTGGAGAGATTTTGAATACTCTGGATAAGTTCATTTGCCTTGGCAATATACTTTCCAAGGATGTCCACATAGATGACGAGGTTGACACACACATTGCCAGAGCTGGCTCAGTGTTGAGAGGCTCTGAAGGAAAGTGTGGGAGAGAAGAGGTATTAGTCTCACTACCAAACTAAACATCTACAGAGCCGTGGTGCTGACCTCAGTATCATATGCCTGTGAAACCTGGACAGTCTAGCAGCACAAGACCAGGAAACTGAATTGCTTCCATTTGAGTTGTCTTTGGAAGATCCTGAAGATCACCTGGCAGGATAAGGCACCAGACACTGAGGTCCTTTCTCAACCTGGATTGCCAAACACTCAAATTCTACTGCAGAGGGAGCACCTCTGATGAGCTTGTTCAAATGCCAAATACACACTTGCCTAAAAGATTATTTCATGGAGAATTTACACAGGGCAAGAGCTCACATGATGGTCAGAAAAAGTGATACAAGGACACTCTCAAGGTCTCTCTGAAGAACTTTGAAATTAATTCTGAGTCATGGAGACACAAGCATAGAACTGCCCAACATGGTGTGCCCACATCAGAGAAGATGCCGTGCTCTATGAGCAACACAGAATTGTAGTAGTTCAAAAGAAATGTAAGATGTACAATTTTGATACATCTCCACTCTAAATGTTCGGATGGGCTACTTTGCCCAACCTACGGTAGAGCCTTCTGAGTATCTTGACCTCAACATGGTGATACCATTTTGGTTTTCTTTCAGCACAAAGGACATGAACCAACAAATGGATCAACCAAGAAGGATAGATAGAAGAGTCATAGAGAGATGAGAAGTGGTTTCTGTGTCTGGCCATTTCACATAACTTTGTTGTATATAGTGACACAGCTGATATTAGCTATTTGGGCACAAAGGAGGCAAGGGGTGGAGATATCTAGAGCAAAGAAAATTTCATTTGTGGCAGTATGCATTGTTGTTCCTGATAGAATACAAGCTTGTTGAGGGCAGGAAATGTTTATTTTTTCCCCCTTACCCTTCTGTTATCTTGCCTGGTGTATTGCATTCTGTGACCTAAAAGATCCCTTTGAGTTTCAAATCTATGGTCTGATGAAACCACCTCCTTTCTCTGGGCCTGTTTCCTTCTCTGTAAATTAGAGGTGTTGGAATAGGTGACCTCTAAAGTTGCTTCTAATTCTATATCTATGAAGGTAAGAGAAAGAAGGGAAAGAGAAAAGCATTTATAATAGCATTAACTATGAAGTTACTTCCTATCTCTGGGCCTCAGCTTACCCCTTTGTAAATTAAAGAGCTTGGCCTAGATGACCTCTAAGGTCCTTCTGACTCTATATCTAAGATTCTATAAAGTCACTGCCTTTCTCTGGACATCAGTTCCTCCTCCTATGAATTGATGGAGTTGCATCAAATGACCCTTAGCTAAGCTGCCTTTCTGTACTAGACCCATGATCCCAGTAGAAGAACTGAGATGAACTTCCTGGTCCCCAGATTCCAATTGCAGGGTTCTTCCCATGTTCTCAGGTAATTAGCCCCCAGTCCAATTCTTTGGGAACCCATTCTTTCACATCACCTTCTCTCAGCCAAGGTTAGGAGAGTGTCCAAGTGGCCTTCGTGCTGCTCAGAGGGTCTTAATATGCCAATTGGGAGTCAGGGCCTGAAGACACGTCAGTAATAGAGAGGAAGAGACCTTGACGGAGCCAAGTTCAGGAGTCCTGTTACAAAGAGCTGGAATCCCAGCTTCCCTCCACCCCCTCCCTCTGAGGCTTTGAAGGATATGCCAGGAGAGGCTGATTGGAAATCTGAACACACAAGCCTTCCCACACTACCCTTCTATGTACATAATGAGCAGGGAGTGAGTTGATAGATATGCTAATTTCATTATTCATGTACATAATTACAATCTAGAGGTTGGGAGCTTTGTAGGTAATGACAGGAGAGAGAAAAAATTTACCTAACTTTTTTTAATATACATGTAATATTATTTAACTCTTAAATTAAAATCCAAGGCCTCACTCATTCATTGAGACATCTGGATCTTCTTCAGTTAGGGAGAGGACCCATTATGGAATCCAAATGCACTGGCCTAGGAGTCAGGATGTCTGAGTTCTTGTCTCTCCCCTATGATCCAGTGTATGACCTTGGACAGATCAGTTCTCTCTAGGACTCGTCTGTTCGACAATGAGGACAAGCAGAAGGCAGAGGTTGCTTCTCATTCTGATCTGCTATGTTCTCCATTCTAAAGTCCCTTCCCATTCGAATATGCTATGTTCTATTCTCTGAAACAATTTAAACTTCTTGTGGGCTGCAATGATCTAGCTTGTGCCTTCTTAGCATCCCCTATTGCCTGGCCCAGAGCCTGGCACATTGGAATTATTTAATGAATGCTTGCTGATTAATTAATTGGTTGGTTCTAAGATGCCTTCTAGGTCAAGTATTCTATGTTCGAGATTCTTAAATTCTTTCTGTCTTGAACATTCTGGGCTCTAAGGTCCCTTTAGTTTCAGTCTTTATGTAAAGACTCGTTGCATTGTTGACATTTCTGTGATTACCTTTGGCAGGGCTTAGAGATACCATCCAGTGCCAACTATCCCTGCCCCCTGTGATGGCTGAGGGCCATCCCTTTCGTGGATCCTACCAGGGAGCTTTGCACTCATACCTAACCAGAAGGATTAAAGAGGTGATTAGTCAAGCAGTAAGCATTGATTAGACACCTGCTGTGTGCTAGGCATTGTACTTAGCACAAGGGTCCCAAAGACAAAAAAAAAAACAGTCTCTGACCTCAAGGGGCTTATATTTTATAGGGGAGATAGAAGACTATACAAAAATTTTAAAGATACAAGGTCTTTGGGGTTGGGGTAAGAGAGGCATTGGGGGTATCAGGAAAGGCTGATTTGGGAGGTAACATTTGAGGTGAACTTTGAAGGGAAAGGTGTATATATGAGAGTACACGCACATACATATATATATACACACACATATAAATATACATGTATGTATGAATGTATGTATGTATGTATGTATGCATACCAAAACAGAGCATACTTTACTGCAGTAGGTAAGATTGGAGGAAAGATCACCCAGAGGTGAGGCACATGAATGGAATGGAACATTGTCCTGCTGTAAGAAATGATGAATCTGAAGAATTCAAGGAAGATCTGAAGACTTATATGAATTGATGCCAAGTGAACAGAATTGGGGGAATAGCAGCCATAGAAATGGAAAGAATAACATGGGTAAAAAAGACAAAACAAAATGTTGCAAAATTCGAACAATTGAGTTAAACACGAAAGAAGAAACGGGAGAAGAAACTTTCCCTGTCCCTTTGCAAAGGTAGTGAGCAACGAGCATGGAAAACTACCTGTGGCATCACATTTTTCTGGTATGTAGGTTAGTTTTGTTGAATTATTTTCCCTTTTTAATTCTTTTTTATTCTATCTACTCTTCTTTCCTTCCTTCCCTGACTCTCTTTTTCTTTCATTCCTTCCTCCCTTCCTTCCTTCCT
>JAQQSW010009460.1:0-13227 GCA_028646575.1 Pseudocheirus occidentalis
GAATTCATACCTTTTCACCAATGGAGAGAGTTCCATACTTAGCCCTAAGTGTATCAAACAAATTGATTACCATTACAATGCTCTATCTACTGAACCATCTAGCTTTCCCCTTTAAGGTTTACAACGCATTTTTATATTGTTTCATTTGTTGCTCACAACAATTTTTGGGGAGTAAGTAACTGCAAGTTCTATCATCGTTTTACAAATTAGGAAACTGAGGTTCAAAAAGAATAAATGACTTGTCTGTGATAATGTAGCTATAGATTTCAGAAGAGGGATTCAAACCCAGTTCTCTAGTGACATCAAGCCTAGTGCCTTCTATTGCTCCCCATTACCATGCCATTCTGCCTCGTACAGGCCTCCACTAACCTGGGAGGACTAGAAAGCAAGCTATCTGGGGATATTCAGCAACCAGACATAGTTGAAAATGCATGTTGTATCTTTAAGAACTATGCTCAAGGATGAAAAGTGTTGTAAGATTTCATTTGTTGAATTTGAATAAATTTTGTATTTAGGAATAATAGTGATTCCTAGGCCCACCAGCTGTGCTGTTCCCAAACCCGCTGTACAGATTTTGGTTTGGGCATTTTCTGGGAACTGTGTTGAATCAATTAATTGGGACTTTTTTGTTTCACATTTGGGAGGCAATTGAGCATTGTACAATGAAAGATATGGAGGACTCTTTGGAGCAAGACATATTGAAAGTTGGGGACAGAGATAAATGTATTAAAATATACCACATTTCATTTGCTAAATGGATAGGGGCTATCTCAGCTCATAGAAGCCACTTCCCCTTTTGCTCCAGAACTGTGAATCCTACTTACCTTTTCCCACACCTGTCCTCTTCTTTACCATCTACTTGCAGACAAATGTTACTTGAAATGGTGGTGTCAGCATCCTGAGTTAATTGGGTTTTGTTTTGTAAGTTTGTGCTTGCTTTGATCCCCCAGGGGTGACAGAGAGCAGTGGTCAGGGAAAGAGGGAAAGATATCTGGATATCATCAGAAAGCTGAAACAAGCGGGTCATCTCATTAGAAAATTGGATTTAGTATTGTCTTATTGTCTCCTGTTGCCTTATACCTTGTTTGCCTGTTCCCTAAATAAATTAATCTTTATCCTTAGTGATGTGCAGCAGAGCAACCAAATGTTAACTACTGCAGTGCTTTCTATAATGCCTAATGTCTGTAACTCTGCGTCTCTTCTAAATATGTGATTATGGACATGATTTTGCGTCTAGCGTAACAATAAGACCTATCCCTGATCCTGAAGTGCTGGGCCACTCACTCTCTAAGGGATCTCTCTCAATTGTGGAGACATACATGAAGACCAGAGTCAATCCAGGGGGAACATGGACTCTAGAGAGATCAGCCTCTTTTCTCACACTCTGGTTCTCTACACCCTCACCTGAAAGCCACATGGAAAATTACTTAAAGCTTAATTTTTGACATGTCGAGGGCATGTCTAGGTTCTCTCCTAAAAGGGGAGGTGTGTAGGGACTCGGTAAATCAACTATGGGATGGTTATTTATTTTTTCCACTCAAAAGAAATACCCCAAGAGATGCACAAATGCACATTAATAAAGACTTGAAAAATAATATTTTTTAAACTACAATTATACTCTCCTGGAGTATAGCATCAAACATCAAACAAGAAACAGGTTGTAGAATTCCTAATTGGGCACTTCCTTCACCTTTAACTTGACTCCATGTTGTCTCTCTCAAGGCCCATAACTTCCAGGAAGCCCAGTCAGAGAAGGGTCTGGTGAAGATTCCTCCATTTCCTGTAGCCCTAGTGGTTGGGGTTGGGGGCGGGGAAGCAATCTGGGGATTTTCTGCATCATCCCAAAGTGTCAAGCCCTTCAGTGTAGAGACATTTGCTACCGAATGAAGGAATTGAAATCAATAGTATAATTTGATCAACTCTTTACATTTTTGAATTCCTGAAAATCAAGGACTTATTCCAGTTTAGTGAGGTAAGGTATGATGGATTTATATTTTGTAAAGGAAGTCAACCCAAAGAGAATGAAGAGTTCTCAAGAATTAGTGTAGGTAACTCATTGACCAACTCGAATTTTAAAACAACATATATATATATGAAAGTATATGAAAGATGAGAGTGAAAACAAAATTGTTTGTGTTCTCATAAGAACAGTCAGGAATGTGACAAAGTTAAGGGCAGTTTCAGTGGATTGTTTTATTTTTAAATTAAAAAAATTAATTCAGGTTTCAGTTCTGAATTCTCTCTTTTCTACCTCTCCTTCCCCATTCATTGTGAAAGCAAGAAAAACAAAACCCATCACAAATATATATATATATATATATATATATATATATATATAGCCTAAAGCAAAACAAATTCCTGCATTAGTCATATCCAAAAACAATATGTTTCAATATGCATCACATATGTATCTTGAGGTTTCTAGTATGTTTCATCATGAGTCCTTTGAAAATACGATTGGTTCCATTGTGTTGGTCACAATGAGTTCCTAAGTTAGACTTCCTAAATCTTTCAAAATTGTTTGTTTTTACAGTAGTGTTATTATATAAATTGCTCTCTCTCACTTTACATTGGCTCACACAGGTCTTCCTAGGTTTTCCTAAAATCATCCTCTTCATCATTTCTTGTAGCATTGGATTTTATTTTTAGGTTCTCTTGAAGGTAAGAGGAAGATCAAAGGAATGAATCAAGGTAGATAGGATGATATTAGTGGATAATGTTATAAAGCGTAACTATTCAATTCCTATTTTGTTTCTGTTTCTCTTCTAAGGGCAATGATCTTGGGAGAGAGGAGGGCAAAACCAAACTGTTTAACGGGGAATAGACACTCAAAATAAGAGAAAATATTCTAGCTTGAGCTCAGTTTAAGTCATGAACTCTTCTCAAGAGCACTGAAAGAAATATCAGACATCTTTGCTGAGTTATTACTGTTGATCTTTGAAAGTTCCTGTAGAGGAAAAGAATGCTTCAAGACACTCCAGAAGAGCAAATATCCCAACTTACCAAAAGCAAAAGAGGGAGGAGTTTGCAAACTATAATTGAGTGAGCTTGATTTAGACTCCCTGGCAAAACTGTAGAATGTAATGTTCAAAGAATGACTTGTGAATATTTAGAAACAGAAGCAGCAATCACTAAGATCCAGCGTGGCTTCCTCAAGAATACTCATGCCAAATTAACCTTTTTTTTTGAAAAGCTAGCCAGATTAACACATTTAGAGAATGCTATGAACATATTTTATTTCAGTGAAGCATTTGACAAAGTTTCTTGTACTCTCCAAGATGAATAGTAAACACCATTTCATCCAACCCCTTCGCTTTATGATGAAGGAGGGAAGTGATTTCCCCAAAGTCACAAACCATTTGAGGGAGGACCAGTGACCAGATCTCTCTCTTGATTCCAGTACATTGCTCTTCCCATTAGACCACATTCTTCATAGACTAGAGTAGGATCTTGGCAGCTACAACATTCATTATCATTGCCATCATCATCCCCACTGTCATCACAATCATCACCATCATTGCTTCCACTAACTTCCTGCTTCAATGCAATCCCTACTTTTCAATTTAAAGCTGCTTTGATTATATTTACAAGATTCTTCAACATTTTGTTGAATCCGTGATCTCCCTACAAGATTCATATCACAACTTCCCACTTCATGTGATACTTGCCCATGTCCTCTTCTGTTACAGAGCGTCTGGATCTCTTGTCATTGCATGGGTATTTCTGGAGAAAGTAGGCTATCCATCAATTATTCCCCACTCTCAGTGTGTGGCCCTTCCAGCTCCTTTTCCAATAATATAGCTTTCAGAGTTCACTTCTTCACTGATCATATATGCCCACTCATGCTGACCATATACCTATATAAGGATTTTTTTTGACAACACAACTTTTATTCTTCAAAGACCATGATTTGTCGCCTTATGACATTATTGAGCGAATATTAATGTTATTGGAATTCTGTTTCTGGGAAAACCTCTGGATCATGAAGAGCTCTGCATGGTTTCTCATAGGAAATCCAGTGTGTACTCCTCCTCCAATTGTAAGATTCTAGGTAAAAATATTTTTACCAGCTCCTTTCTGACCTGAACTGGTTCCCCCCTCCTGGTCAAGGAGACAAGCATTACACAGAGGACTAGGGAAGGGAATAAGCATTTAGTAAGTACCTGTTATGGGTCAGGCACTATGGGAAGCATTCTACAATTACTATCTCATTTCATCCTTACAACAACACTATGCTAGAAGTGGATCTACAATCTTCATTTTACAGTTGATGAAACTGAGTCAGGCAGAGGTTAATTGACTTGTCCAGGGTCAAAGAGCCTTTAAGTGTCTGAAGCCCAGCACTCTGTTCACTGTGCCATCCAGCTGCTTTCACTGTGCCATCCAGCTGCTTTCACTGTACCATCCAGCTGCTTCTTACAGGAGGAGAAGGTGGGATAGGTTGCTATATGAACTGTTGTAGAGACTACTCACATTGATGAAATCATGGCTCCAACAAAACACTGAAGCCATGGTAAGAATACGGCCTTTTTCTAGCTTTTTCATTTAGCTTTATAATCTTCAGTGCCGGGACAGGGCACCAAGTTTGAATTGTCTCCGTTGTTACTTAAAATGAAATTTTATTATTTAATATATTTGTAAGAGATGTCAAAGATTTATTTTTTATTCCATAGAATCAGAAAACATAAGATCTTAGAGGTCATTCAGTCCAATTCACTAATTTTATAGATAAGGAAAATGAGAATAAGCAAGAATTAGTGCTTTGCCCAAAGACAAACCTAAGTTGACTTAGAACACAAATTTCCTGATTTATAGACCAGTGACTTTCTGCTTCTGCACATTTCCAGAGGTGTGTGTGTTGTGTGTATGTGTGTGTGTGTGTGTGTGTGTGTGAATATGACATCTCCAATGATATGGAACTGACCACTGTGAGTAGCTTTCCATCAAAAGGACTCCTACTGTGTTTTCTCCCTGGAGGACACTCCCCCGTTAATACAGCTTATTGTTTGTACCATTTCAGTACTAGGAGGACATGGGATGGAAGTGTAATTAATCCTTTCATGCTGTTTAATAAAACAAGGAAATGTGTTCCTTGCCCTTACATGAGGGCCTTTACTACACAAACACAGCTAACAAAATAAGCAGAGTATTTCCTGTTTAGAAGTGCTTATGAGTCATGTGAGGGTGATTTTCTGCAGGCGCTGAGGTTTGCCCTGACATTGTTCTCCAAGAAATTAGCTTTCACTTTCAGTTAAATAATAGCATCTCATAACATCAGTGGCAAGAAGAAATAGAGCCATGCAGCCTAAAATATAGTTGTCTTAATTGCCAAACGCTTTAGATCTCTTCTGCCAATAAGGTTCTGTCTACATCTTACTATTTTCCTTCCTGTGATCTCCCTATTGGCATCTGAATGAGGGAAAATAAATACAAGTTGATGCGCTCAAAACAGTGAAGTGAGAAGCATGCTGGCGTGTATTCTAGTCCTACTTCTGCTCTTAATCTGTAATCTTGGGCAAATCACTTCTTCCTTTTCTCCCCTGGGAAAGGGAGGGGTGCAAGAAAATGCAAAAATGAAATGATAATAACAGTTAACATTTATATAGTACATTCAAATTTGCAAAACCCTTAAAATATTATTCCATTTTATTCTCCCAGCTACCCTGGGAAGTAGGTACTATTATTATCCTGTCTTTGCAGAAACTGAAGCGTAGAGCCATTAAATGATTTGCCCAGGGTCACAAGCTAGTTTTGGTGTTAAGTGTCTGAGGCTGGATTTGAACTCAGGTCCTCCTGACTCCAGATCCACCTAGCCACCCTGAAAGATCATTTTTAGATAGCACAGTCAGGGAAAGTTTCATTGAGGAACTTGCACTTGTGTCAAGCTGGAAAGAAAACATTTCAGCAGCCAATGAAAGAAAGTAAGGAAACTTGCTTCATGGGAGTAAAAGGCAGAGTGATAGAAGTTGGTAGAGAAAGTCATTCACTTGGGCTGAGAGGTGGAGTATGCGAGTGGGAGAAGTAGGAGGTGAAGCTATGAAGACAGGCTGGAGGTGAACTGTGAATTGTGTAGGGCCTTGGAGGATAAAAGAAAAGCTATTGGAAGCATAAGGATAGATTGGAGCAAGTGAAGTAAGATTTGGAGGTGGATGGCTAATTGGAAGGTTATTATAATAACTCAGGTAAGATGTTCTTTATTCTAAGGGATCTTTGATCTCTACGCCTTTTGTGTTTCCACTCTAATGTTCCATATTGTTTTCTACCGTTCTGTATTTGAACGTCCTGTCCTACTCACTCCCACTGTGGTAGACTCTACCCTTCTGCTCTCATCTCTTCTCATCCTGTCTTAGTTCAGTGTCCCTGCAGTCAAACTTAGCTTTAGTTGAATACACAATACTTTAATTTTCTACTTGTTGTCAGTGCCTGTCATGCTTCTCATGAGGTAAAAATGAAAATATTACTTACATCTTTTTTGTTCTTTTTTCAATAAAAGAAAAAAGACTACCAAGCAATTCTTTGCTGATAAACTTTGTGGATAGCATTTAATTCCCTAAAACTTGAAACAGGGATTGAAGGAACCTATGAGATCACACTCTAACCTTCCTCATTTTTTAGGGATAGGGGAATTTCCTTAAGCTAGAGGTCCTAAGATCCTCAGGGAGAAGAATTCTTTCTACCTTGGTCCATTTGAACGGAGGTCAATACATCAAAAGTGTAGGCTCAAAGATAATCAATTAGCAAGAGCTGATGGGCAGTTGCCAGGTGATTAGCAATGCTAAGGAACTAGAGGAGATACATGGTATACAGGGTTTTGCATAGCCTTATGGTGACCAGAGAAGACTCTCTGGTGAGGCTGTTCACTTACTTTCCTTATTTGGGAGACTGAGTCAGGGATAAAATGTCAGGTGATTTGGGGCAGAACATTTTACCCTTGGGGTCTTAGGAATTGCCAAAGATCAAGTTTGTTCCAGTCGAGATGTTTTCTCCATAGTTAATTCTATCAGAACTTCTTGTTGATGGAGGAGGTCTCTAAGATGGTGGAGGCCACCTTCAAGATAGGAACAGTGGACTTGTACTGTTGAATCAAATACAGCCCAAAGGTCAGTCTCTATTCACACAACCCTATAACTCCTTTTCTTTGATTTCTAGGATTATTTTTTCCCTCTAGGGAGATGTTTTCCCCAAACTCATAGCACCCAGGACTTTTTTACCCATTGAAAGGAAATAATTTTCCTATGGCTTAGAACAGGTTAGTATCAGCATTAGAACCCTGATCCCTTAATTCAAGGGAAAATGTTTGGAATATAGGAATAAATTTGGCTCTACCAAAAACATATTGTGATAAAGGGTAATTATTGAGTTCACGTCCACCTAGTCCATTAGCTAGGCCCAAGAGAATACCATGTTTCAGCTGCCATCCAATCATCCATTGCTTCCTACTTTCTATTCTAAGCACAATAATCAGATAAACATCTGATTTCCATTGCTTTTAGAAAACGAGAATGAGTAAAAACCTAACCTGGGGACGGCTAGATGGTGCAGTGAATAGAGTACCAGCCTTGGAGTCAGGAGGACCTGAGTTCAAATTCTACCTCAGACACTTAACACTTTGCTAGCCATGTGACCTTGGGCAAGTCATTTAACCCCAATTGGCCTGCCTTTCCCCGCTCCAAAATAAATAAATAAATAAATATTAAAAAAAAAAAACTAACCTGGTTCCTGGTATGGCAGGAGTTTGGCAGAGTTTATGTTAACAGCTTTATACCTAAAAGATAATGTAGCAATGGTAGTATTGGGGAGAGGGAGTGGTTAACAGAGTTGTTTAGCAACTATTATTTAACCCCATAATATTACTGATTGATTGTCTAGATGGGTGTCCAGGCATAAACATTTTCTGCTCCGTAAAGTTGTAACTAGAAGACACACACACATATGCATGCAAACATGTACACACATACACGTTCCCCTTCTAGTAATAACACTCTTCTCCTGAAATATTCTCTCTTCTCCCATTATATGCTTCCAACTATATTCCCGATAGTTATCAAAATTTTTTGTTAGTGTTACATATAACATAATGCTATTTATAACATTATAAAAGTAAACTTTTTTTTAAAATAGAGGTAAACTTTTAAGAAAGACTTTCCCATGCTCAGGGGAAAAAGTTTTAGACTCTCCTAGAGAGGGAACCTAAATGTAGAAAGGAAATAAAGAATACTGCTTCAGGTTTGTAGAGGGAAGAGGAACAAAGTTGAGTGATGGAACATCCACGAAGCACTCCTTGTGCCCAACTGGACCATTAAGCCTTGCTCCCAAAATCTTAGGACATGACTTCATGGTGTCTGTTCCCATTTGTATTTCTGTTTCTAGTTCAGAGCTGGTTCTGCCTTTATTTTGGCTCCTATGTGGACTGGCTAAGAGTGGGTAAGCTCAGCTTTTTAAGGGGCCAGCAAGGGCATAGCCAATCTTTATCCAGGCAATGGCATTGCCCCTCCAACTCAATCAAAGGAAACTTTTCCACATTTCATAAAAAGACTGTGTATACACTTATCTCCAGTTAGTGTAACACCTTGTTATTTGACCTTTACCTTCTGTAATTACATACCAAGCTTCCTTGACTGGGGTGCTGTTCAGAGGCTGCTTGCCCTACAATAATGTTAGCTTACATTATATAACTATTCATAAAGAATTTTCCTTAAACCTGTGAGGCAAGTAGTTCAAATATTTTTAAGAGGTTTTTTCCCTCCTTTTTTTTTTTGAAGATAGAAAACTTATACATAGAGACGTTAGATAGCTTACCTATGAGCACAGTGTTGGAATAGGGACTCAGACTCACGGTTTTGGACCCTTTAGTCCAGTGTACTTTGTGCCACGTGCACCGTGATACCTAAATTAGAAGCATTTTGAAATGATCTTATTGCCTGAAGAACGCCGGCGTGGGACCTGGAGGAGATGCATTGGAGCTCTGCTTCTAATTTGTTGTATGAACATTCTGTGTTCTTTCTTGTAACATTCTAGGATTCTAAGAATGTCAGAATTAGAAAGCACCTTGGAAAACAAATTGTTAGGAAACAATTCATGTCCAAAGAGATTTTTGAATTTGATAAAGTTTTCTGCATGTTAGAACATAGAACACAGAATGTTAGGGCTTGGATGGAGCTTCGATTACAATATTTTTCATTTTGTAGTCACTTAAATGCTCTTTGCTTTGAACTGGATCTTAAATTCTAAGAATTTCTTACAGAACCAATTCCAGGGCTATAGGACCATGGGCAAATTACAGTCATTTTATCCATTCTTACAGATACATTTCTTTAGATGGAGAAATATGCTGTGACAATAAAGATATACTAGCCACCAGATTGGTTTTGATCAGTGTCATCTCCTATGCCTCCAAACCTTATTCTGTCTTGTACCTGCAATTTTTAGGAAGTCACTATAGATAATGTATCTTATTTGATGCATATTAAATATAGGTGTGTATTCCCCCTCCTCCACATAAGGCAGTTGTAGGTGTATTTTGTTGGCTTGTTCTACCTGACAATCAACATCACTTTTCTTCCCCCCTCCCCACCTTCAGCAGTATTAGAATCAAACTGCCTGCTTTTGAACAGCTAGCTCTTCTTTGTAATAAAGCCTTCACCAAATTCCTTACTTTTTAATTTTGTCGGTGTGATGAGGTGGTGATGAGGAACATTTTAGTGTCTCTGTGAAAAATGGAGTTGATAATATTGAGCTACTTCTCAGAGTTTGTCCAAGCCTACACAAGTGCTAAGTGGTGGAGGTGGGATTTGAACCCAGGTATTCCAAGTCCTCTCCTCTTTCCTCACCACTTCTGATCATTTGAGATTCACTCATGTAGTGAAAGCAGAGGGAGACGGACTTACTAAGGTCTTCAGGTCTTTTCCAGCTCCATAAAAAGGGCAATCCTTTACGTTTGCATGTTCTGGATTTTTCAAAGTAATGTCTTGTCTTATTATCTCCTGAGGATTTGGTGCAGTTAGGACAAGCGTTATTTTATTGTTATTTTATTTTATTAATTATATTATGTTATGAGTTATTAGTTTTTCTTAATTATTTTATTGATAAGAAAACTGAGTTACAGAGCATCATTGTGCAATGATCAACTTTGTAGTTAATTTGGGTATTTCTAATAGTCACAATGACTTATTCTCTCAAAGTTGTTCTTAAAACAATATTGCTGTTACTGTATGCAACGTTTTCCTAACTCTGCTCATTTCCCTCTTCGTTATTTCCTGCAAGTCTATCCATGTTTTTTCTGAGATCATTGAGTTCATTTTTGATCTTCACAGCATCCCTGGGAGAGCGGGCTATAATTAACCTCATTGTATGGATGAGGAAACTGAGACCAAGGGAGGCTAAGTGATTTGTTCAAGGTCACGTAACTAGGAAGTGTTTGAGGCTGGATTTGAACTTGAGTCTTCTGACTTGGGACTTAAGCTCTATCCACTGTGTCCCCTAGTCACCCACTGAGGAACCCCTCACCTACCCCCCTTTATTACTCTTCTTGTCTTTTACCATGTAATTTTACTGGGACAAGGTATAGAGTTCAGAGGTACAGAGCAGATGTTTGTTGATTTATTTCAGAAGTTTTATTGATGCTTTTCATTTTTGTATACCTTTATTTCAGAATATGTCCTTTCCCCATCTAGAGAACATTTCCTTGTAATGGATTTTTTAAAAATTCAGTAAATCCACAAACACACAACATTTCATAACTTTAATCCTCTTATCTCTTGAGAGAAAGGAGGGAGGTACATTTTCTTATTTCTCTTTCGGTGCCAAATTTAATCACTTCACTATATTTATTTTGTTTTGTTATTTCAATTTATGGTGCTGTAACGTGTATTATGTTCATTGTTTTCCTGGTTCTGTTTCCTTCACCATGCATTAGCTCATATCTTCCTGTATTTGTCTGAATTCATGAAAATCAAAATTTCTTATGGTACAATAACATTCTATGACATTTTAATAATAATTTGTGCTTCTTGAATTAAATATTAATGTCTTCCTTATGTTTCTTTTTCTCTCCTTCTCTCCTCTCCTGCCTTCTCTTCTCTCTCATACACACTCTCCCCACCACCTCTCTCTCTCTCTTTCTCTCTCTCTCTCTCTCTCTCTCTCTCTCTCTCTCTCTCTCTCTCTCACACACACACACACACACACACACACACACACAATGAATGTCTTGAGAAATTACCCTTTTATCATCAGATGCTGATTTGTCTCTATGGCCCCTTCAGAGTTTACTGCAGTTGTGATGACTTCCTGAGGACTCTGCTCCATGGTTTCTTTCTGACAGGACCTGCTGGAACTGGGTCTCTGTGCGATTGTTACTCCTTTCCCCCTTTCACCTGGATTTTTACTGCCGGGGGTACCAGGTTTCAGTGCTAGGGGGCTGATCTGGGGTTACTTTGTGCTTTCCAGGCAGACTTTGCCTTTGCTTCCTCTCTCCCTAATGACATGTCATGTATTTTACTGCCACTGGCTGAGGTCTCCAGGCCTTCCTCATGAGCCTATTGCTTCCCTTCTCCAGTCCCTAATGGCTTCTATTGCATTTTTATTACAACAGAGGCATAGTCTCCAGGACTCCAGGGCTATTTGTTCTAAGATTTTTATTGAATTCTCAATAAATCTGTGGGCCACTGGGGGTCCTTAGATGGTTTCCTTACCTGTTTTATTGAAGCCATGCTTCTAGACAGACCATTCAGCCGTGGTTTGGATTGCAATCTGGTTTCTTCTCAAGGCTCTTGGCCTGCGCCATGCATGTTTGCTTTGGCAGAGTCTGAATCTCTTGGCTGCTTCTGATCTCCAGCTCTGATGTTTTTCTTCTTTTGCTGCCTCTCAGGGTAGGTCAAGGACGTTGTGCTGGGTGACCATTTCCACACGGTCTTGGTCACTGAGGGGTGGAAGCTGGGAGAGGGATACAAATAGACCTTTGTGTCAAGTGACAGGTGGAGCGGAGCAATTTCAGGTCTCCCTAGTGAATAGAGAAATGCTCTTGAGTTTTAAGATATTAAAAGCCCCTGACTTCCCTTCCCCCTCCATACAAACACACACACACACACACACACATACACACACACACACACACACACACACACACACACACACACACCCCAGACCTGATGTAATATGTGCCTAGGAAAATGTTATTTGCTGAGGAACAGATCAGATTTCTCTTTCAATTACCTGTAACTACTGAGGGATCTCAGGTAGGAAAAGGGCAGTGAATGAAATCCTTTGCAAGGAGATTGAGAAATCCCAGAGGGGATCAAATTCATATTAGCTTTAGGACAATCGATAGTGAATATTTTAAAATAAAATGTTATAAATGCCTGCTTTGTGCAATTTGAGTTTAACTTTCCTAGCTAGAGACTAGTTTCAAAGATCACTGACAGCACTTTGGCAGTTAAGGGGATTTTGGTTCAAGTGTAGGTTGGATCAGAGAGCTTGTTTAGTCTCTTTCGGTTCTATGATTCTGGTTTGGTACATACATGACTTTTCTTTTAAAATGTCAATAGGTAAATCACTACTGATTTGAGAAATGCAAATCAAAACAACTTTGAAGTACCACATCTCACCAGTCAGATTGGCTAAGATGACAAAAAAGAAAATGACAAGTGCTGGAGAGGATGTGGAAAAATTGGAACCCTAATGCATTGTTGGTAGAGCTGTGAACTGATACAACCATTCTGGAGGGCAATCTGGAACTATGCCCAAAGGGCTATAAATAATTACATACCTTTTGACCCAGTAATACCACTTTTGGGTTGTATCCCAAAGAGATCATAGAAGTGGGAAAAGGACCCATATATACAAAAATATTTGTTGCAGCTCTCTTTGTGGTGACAAAAAACTGGAAACTTAGGAGATCCCCATCAATTGGGGAATGGCTGAACAAGTTATGGTATATTAATGTAATGGAATACTGTTGTGCTATAAGAAATGGGAAAGAAATGGACTTCATAATTACCTGGAGAGGCTTATATGAATTGATGCTAAGTGAGAAGAGCAGAACCAGGAAAAATTTGTACAGTCACAGATACATCATATGTGTGATGACCAGCCTTGATAAACTGGACTCTTCTCAGCAATGCACAGTTAAAAGACAAGTCTCAGAATGGAAGGAGATACCTACACTCAGAGAAAGATTTAGAAAGACCAGAGTTTAAATGGAGGCTAAAGCAACACCTGCTATTGTTC
>JAQQSW010009461.1:0-13227 GCA_028646575.1 Pseudocheirus occidentalis
GGGGAGAAAATTTGTCAGTCAAAAATGTCATCATAATGAACCATGTAAACAAGAAAACAAATTTAAAATATTAAAAAAAGAAAAATAATCCCACAATTAAAGTATGAATCATGCTGCTATTTTTTTTCCACCTGGAATAGATTGAAACATTTATGAAATGAGCACCATTCTAGCTATTTTGTAACAGCCTCCATTAGCATCCATTATGAAAACAGAATTTAAAATGAAGAGAAATAAGGGAGTTCGATAAATCCATATGGATTTGCCTTTCTCTTCTACCTATCCTTTTTGGAGAGATACATTTTACAGATATCTCTCTGCAAATGTAGACACTAAGGAGAAATGATCCAGTAAAGTTGGTTGACAGTCACTTTTCAGTTTTATTTTCAGTTAGGGCTTGTTACAATTTGTAAAGAGTGAAAACCATTTCAACTATAAAGACTTATCAAATGACATTCTGCTACACAGTGGAATCTCCTTGGGAATACTAGGATTGTCATGGTCCAAAATTAGACGTTGTAAAGAAGGAAATAAAATGTCTTCAATTATGTTTTAAAACTCCTAGTATTACCAGTGGTGTAATTTCTTCTCTTCATTTTCTGTTAAGCAGCATAAACTTATCAGGATCATTGAAATTAATACACAGTTGTGCTAAAAGTAAGCTATGAGAACATTATCCATGTAAACACATATTTATATAAAAGAAGGGAGCTATGGTATAGCACATGAAAGTTTCAGATGGTTCCTTGAGAATCTACGAGTTAAAAAAAACTTTTCAGAGTTTATAAGCATTGGAACAAAGTTTAGGAATACTGGCAGCATAAAGTCTAATCTTATATGCTATAATACTAATGTGATTTTCACAGTACCCACAGAGGTGATGAATACGCTAGTATGGTTCTGAATCACAAAATGTAAGACTCTCCACATTGACAACAGAACCAAAACATTTATTCAAATGCCAGGAAGCCAAATCCCAACACCAGAAAGCTAAATCCATCCTATCAACCAAGAAGTTGGTACACATAACAAATGCATTGAGCACCAATATCCCTAAGTCTTCCCTCAGTC
Source organism: Pseudocheirus occidentalis (assembly GCA_028646575.1). Classification (NCBI taxonomy): domain Eukaryota; kingdom Metazoa; phylum Chordata; class Mammalia; order Diprotodontia; family Pseudocheiridae; genus Pseudocheirus; species Pseudocheirus occidentalis. Next base: position 1,072 of record JAQQSW010009461.1, read on the forward strand.
AGGTCTTCAAAACAAACAGGATTCCTTAAGCAAAAATCCCTCTCTCACTCATGCTAGCTGCTCTGCCTCCATACTACTTGATCCCAGCTCTACTAGTGCTCTCCCCTGCTCCTTCCTGCTTCCTACTTCCTGTTCTGCCCTTTCAACAAGCTCCTCAATCTGTGGTCTTCATGTGATTAGATTTGACCTATTAAGGACAGGGAAGGTCTTCAAATTCACCTTACCATTACATGTGTTAAGCAAGCTTTTTGCTATGTCAATTAGTATACCTGGTAGTGTGATAATAATAGTGTTTCTAACATACATATAGTGAACTGAATCATAGACATAATTTTTTATCTATTACTACTACTACAGCAGCAGCAGCAGCAGTATTAGTAGTAGTAATAGTAATAGTAATGTGTAAAGTGAACAACAGGCCAATAAGATGGTTTCTGTGAATGTCATTTATATTTCTCTACAGTGTCTTGAAAAATGTTCATGTTTCACATTTTTCACTTACAAAGGTAGATAGCTGAGATGAGTTGCATTATGGTTATTTATCCAAGTACATATTGTTTGATAGTTTATAATACTGATAATGCTGGTCATCATGATTCCTAAAAATGAATGTGTTAAAATGACTCTCTCCAATTTCATCTCACTATTTTACTTTTTCTTATGATGTCAGTTTGGTAGGGGAGTTTGATATCACTTGGAGTATTGTTATTTGTTACTTTTGTTCCTTTTATTTTTTTTTTGCTTTAAAGTTTTAATTACATGGATACTGAGGGTCAATAGATATTATATGGATGCTAATTTCAAGGTTCCAGAAAACAAAGCAATTTGACTCATTGAAATCAATCATATGAGAATTCATCCCATTAAAGTTTTTTTTTAAAATAATGATTGACCCTTATCAAGAGGGGGGAGAATATATAGTAATTAAAGGCTCCTAGCCATGATTGTTTCTTTTGGAACACAGGTTAATAATCAAGCATTTACCCATTGTCTTACACAGGTAATTAGGAGAGCTTTATAATAAAAAGGAGAGGGTAGAAACAAAAATTGCATATGTATATTAACTAAAATTAACTCTTTTTTCATGTAATCTCATTTATGATTTCTTGACATATAGCACTGGAAAACACAGCTTTAATAAGACTCTTTGGCATTCAAATGAGGCTACTTCACCATGCCTTAAACCCAAATCTCTCTGGGTTCACTGATTTGTCAACAATAATTCGAAGCCCAAACCTCACTTGGTAATTTTTTGGGTTTTGATGGCTCAGGGTGAATGTCAATAGCAATTGTTTCTGTTTGGGCCAGAACGCCTAAGGATCTTCTGCTCCTAGAATGACCTTTTTTAACTAGGTACAATAGGCCATCTTTTGCCTCATTTCTTATCTAGCCTTAAATCACTGCTTGAGTGTTACCTCACACACACTAAAACCTGGGAAAGATCATATCTGAAAATGGCCAAGTCCTCGCACTGTGTCCTAGGCCATCTCCACATCTTACTATATATCTAGTGAGGGTAATGAATCCACAGGCTAATTTACTTAAATAGAATTCACTTGCAATTCAAGACATATCTTTCCTGATGTCATTGGTCCTGGGAGAATGAAGGACAAAGAACAACTAGCTAGATGGAATAGCAACGATGAAGAAGAACAGGGCTCAAGATACTGAGTTCATGAGATGGGGAAAAAATCTAAAAATAAAGAAATAGTAATAAAACTCATCATGATTTAAAATGTATATCCCTACATGAATGAAAACAAAACAGCAAGGAAATTGACATGAAGTCTCCATTCAGGGAGACAAATCTGACATCATAGGTGTTATTGGGATTTGGGTTGCTGTAATCCAATCTTGAAATTTTGATACACTTTATTAAAATGAAAACAGCATAAATAAAAACTAAGAAAGTTGAGGCTAGATAATTTACATGGTCCTTTCCAAGTTTAGAACTGATCTTATACAAGATCTTACATTATAACAAATAGTGATGAATGCACAGTTGCATATCTGAGTTCAAATATTAAACTCCACCAAGTATAAGTTGGAAGAGGAATGATTTTGTTGTTCATTCATTTCTTACTGAACTATCTATGAGTTTTTCCTTAGTAAAAACTGTGGAGTGGTTTATTTCCTTTTCCTTTCAATGCTTTTATTAGTGAACCAGAGATTAATTAATTTACCCAGGGTAAACTCTGGACTCTTCCAATATTCCTCTCCAAACAAATTTAAAGTAATGCTAGAGATTGAATTTTGCAGTGACTGAGCCAAAAAAAAATAGTGAGGTGAGACATTCTTACAATTCAAGACTACTTAAGAGGTCAGAAAAAAATATGATGCAGGGGTAGATAATGACTCAGAGTCCACTCAGATAAAATAGTGGTAGTAGGCTGTAAAGCCATGCACAAGCAGCTTTCTAGAAGAATGGTACTCTGAACAGCTTTTAAGTTTCTGATTACACAAGATAGCGAACACTATTTATTCCTTAACAAATCAGAGCAAAATATTCACAGAAATCAAGGCACAATATTTACAATGTTACAACTTATCACAAAAAGTAAAAATACAGCATTCAAACAACTTATCACCAAGATGGCAACATAGTTTTTACCACAGTGGTCACAAAGTTATCAACAAAGAACAGTCATTTAGAGGTTTGCCTCCTCAAGGGACACAAAGTACAATAGTCAAAGTTCTCCACTCATGGGGCACACTAAGTTACATATCAGCCACTTATTGAGTCATCAACCACTAAGTACAATCATTTAGTCAATCAATAATTCAATCAATTCAATTATTCAATCATACTTCATCATGCACTAGTCAATCATCAGATTGACCCCTAGGTCACTAGTAAATTTACAATTTCTTCGTCAGTACACAGTATCCAAGTAAAGTCTTCTTACAGCTTGACTCAAGGTGGTCTCTCAGATTCCCTGGATCCTTTTCCATGGTCCCAGCTCCTACATGGATTCACCAAACTGTCACCTGGATTCAGTGGCAGACAGCTCCCAGGTCCTTGCCTAGCTCTCTCTCTGCAGTTCCTGCTCCACATTGGGGCTCACAGTGTCCAGTCAATCTCAAATACTTCATAGTCTCTGTTTCTGGGAAGACAAGATTTAACAAAGCCACAAACATGTTCATCCAAAGTACCAGCATCACAGTTGTGCTTTCTCAGTCTTTGGCAGCTCTGACTAGCCCTTAGCTCCTGCTGGCCCTGGAAATCCTAAGCAGCTATGGCTGGGCCTCAGACTCAGCAGAAGTTTCAGCTGCTTCCCAGAGTCAAAAATCACTTTATCCAGGTTCTCCAAATCAAAATCATGGTCTTCAGCATGGGAGTTTGAGGGCATTCCCCTTTAGCCTCCTCAGCTCCTCTTCAGCCTCCATGTTGTCAGCAGCTTCTGACTCCATGGAGCTTTCTCCAAGAAGATCTGACTCTTCCTCTCTGGGATTTTCCTTATAAACAGAATACATCAGCTGCTTCCTGTTTCAGCCAGCCCCTTCCTATTACATCAGTAACAGGAATCCATACGTTTTGTTTCTTTAAGAAAGGATTGATTAATTACTAAGTGCTAAGTACCTTTGCCAATACAAAGCAATCTTCAAATTCAAATTACATTACTATTACATTGTCCGAAGTGGTGTCAATAGAAACAAAGCCGTTTCAGGAGCTCTCAATTCTGAGATGGTAAAGGGACCTGACACCTGGTCAGAAAAAGATACAATGGCATTCCTGTACTAGCACTGGATGCAAGACAAAATGCTATTTAGAAAATTCATTGTCTATACCCACTTCTGGGTCATAATTCAGGGGTAGGGAGGAAGACATTAATTCAAGAAGGAACAGGATAGCTGAGTAACAGTATTATTTCCAGTCCTAAGGGAGCAGAAGTTCTGAAGAGCAGTATTGACGGCAATCCCAAAAGATCAGGGGTCCATTTGGGATAAATAATAGAGTGAAGATGAGGAAAGCAAAGACCACACCTTTTCCCAGATCACACCATCTCAGAAATAATCGGAAAACTTCAAACCCCATAGAACTAGCTCTAAAAACAGCAGTGAAAAATTAAAGAAGCTTAGCACATTGTCTCCCAACCTCTAGTTGATAAGATCCCAATTTTAACAAGGTACAAAAACAAATAGAATGCGAAAGTAAATTTAGAAAAAGAAAACAATTCTGGAAATGAAACTACTATAGTGACAGAGAAGGACAAGACAAATTCAGAACAAGATGATGAAGTCAAAACATCTGCAAGCAAAGTTTCCAAGAAAAATGTGAATTGGACACAAATCCAACAAGAATTTCTGGAAGAGTTAAAAAGGAGTTCCAAAATAAAATAAGATAGGCAGAGGCAAAATCAAGTAAAGAAATGAGAGCAAAAGAAGAAAATTATAAAAAGACAATTAAGAGCTTTGTAAAATAGTCACAGAAATACTAAAGAAAACAACAGCTGAAAAATAGAATTGGCTAAATGCAAAAAGGGTATAAAGTTTACTAAAGAAAAGAAATACCTAAAAGGAGGATTAGATGAATGGAAAAATAAGTACAAAAGCTCAGTGAAGAAAAGAATTCATTAAAAATTAAAATTGGATCAAAGTAAGAATAACATACACACTCAGATGGGTATAGAAATCTCTCCTACCATACAGAATAGTAGAAGGGAAATGGAGATGAGGGGGTAGGGTGGGTTAGGGGAGGAGCAGGAGGATGAGGAGGAGGAGGCAGAGAGGAAGAAGAAGGAGGGTGAAGAAAGGGAAAGGGAAAGGGAAGGGGAAGGAGAAGGAGAAGGGAACGGAGAAGAAGGGAGACGAAACAGGAAGAATGGGGAAGTGGATAAGAAGAATGAACAGGGAGAAAATAGGATGGTGGGAAATATATAGTAGTTGTAATTATGAAATAATATAGAAAATTTCTCTAATAAATACCCCATTTCTCAAATGTGTAGAGAACTGAATCAAATGTATAGAAATTAGAGCCATTTCTCAATTGACACATGGTCAAAAGATATGAACAGCCAGGTTTCAAATAAAGTAATCAGAGCTACCTATATTCATGTGAAAAATGCTCCAAATCATTATTGAATAGAGAAATGCAAATTAAAATAAACATGGATCTATCATCTCACACTTATCAGGGTAAAATGACACAAAGGGAAAATGATAAATGTTGGAGGGTATGTGAGAAAATTGAGATACTAATGCATTATTGGTGGTCATTTTTTTGGTCTTTGTTTTCTTTTCCAACATGGCTAACATGCAAATATGTGTTCATGAATAACCTACATATGAAATTACTTGCTTTCTAAATGAGTGGGGAGGGAAAAAGGGAAAGAGAGGATTTAGAACTCAATTTTTAAAAAGGGTTAAATTCTTTTAAAATGTAATTGGGGAAAGTAAAATATAAAATTAATGGAATTAAAAATTAAAGTAAAGTAAGTGGAAGCTAATGACTTTAGGAGATATCAAGAAATAACGAAACTCCAACTAATGAGGAAAGGGGGAAAACTTGAAATATCTCATCAGAAAAAACCCAACTAAATTGCAAAATAAACCAAGGTAAGATAACTTTATAATCACTGGATTTCCTAAAAGCCATGTCCAAATAAAGATCATAGACATCATGTTTCAAGAAATTATGAGTGAATAGAGCAAAATCCCTGAAGTCAGGAGGATCTGAGTTCAAATCTGACCTCAGATGTTCAACACATACCAGCTGTGTGACCTTGAGAAAATCACTTAACCCCAACTGCCTTACCTTTATTCCTCCAAAAAAGACAAAAAAGAAATTTTCAAGGAAAATTTACTTAATATCCTAGAAAGAGAATGTAAAATAGAAATTGAAAAAAATTCTGATGGAATACCATCACATGGAAGTGATCCTAAAATATACTATTATGTACAAATTGCAGAGCTCCCAAGTAAAACACAACCAAACAACCAACAAACAGAAAACCTCACTACTTCAAGTAGCTAAAAAGAAGCCATAACATGCCAGAAAGCCAGAGTGAGATTGACACAATATTTAAAAGCTAATCAAATCAGGAAGAGGGCTTACGATATGATACATAAGAAGCAAAAAAAGAGCTGTGATTACAACTAAAAATAACCTATTTAGCAAAATAGTATAATTCTTTGAGTGAAAAAGATTATTCAATATAATAGACACCTTTCAACAATCTTCAATCTTTAGGTTAAACTTTTACCTTTCTGTATGAGAAAATAATACAAGTAACTTCTAAAACATCATTATTAGGGCAGATTGAAGGATTCAATATAGAATGAGGTCATAAAATGAATTCTGTTGAGATGATATGAAAACAGGATAGGTGAAAAAGTGATTTTGGGAGAGAAGGGCAAAGTTAAAGGAAGAAGAGATAAATTATCTCATGCAACAGATGTGTATAAAGAAGATATTTTGCAGTAGAGGAGACGGGGGACACACAATGTTGGATCCTTATTCACATTTAAATTTGTTCACAGGGAAATTTTTCCTATCTGTGTGTGTTTTTTACATAACTGATAATAGAAATCTATCTTACTATAAAGAAATAGAAAGGTCAGAGGATAAGAGAATGGGGTAATGATAAATGGGAAGATGGGTAAAAGAAAGCAGTACTCTGAAGCAAAACAAACTTTAGAGAATGAACAAAATGAAAACAGAATAGAGAAAGATAAACACAAGCAAATCTGATGGAGGGAAATGTACAGTTAAGATAATTATGACTGTGAATGGGATGTACTTACCCATAAAGTAGAAAAGGATAGCAGATTGGATTAGAAGTCAGAATCTAATAATATTATTTATGAGAAACATCCTTGAAACATAAAACACACAGAATTAAAAAGGGTAGGGCAGGACTGGAGCAGAAATTATTATGCCTTAGCTAAAGTTAAAAAGACAATAGTAGCAATAATGATGTCAACAAAACCGAACCAAAAATGAACCTAATTAATATGGACCAGTGTGGAAACATCTTGCTAAAAAAACTCATAGATTGTGAAGTGGAATAGTAATCAGTTTATCAGATACTTAGAGCTAAGTAGCACCTAGTAACTTAGGGCTAAATATAGAAGGTATGAACTCTGTCCATTGTTAAGAAGCAGTGAATTCCCCTGTAGACTTGGAAGAAGGCTATTGGCTGAGATAGGAGGCAAGTGCTGTATAGAAAGTAGAATTTTAGAGAGAGAGGAGAGAATTGGAATTGGTTCCTCCTGAAGGAAGATTCACAGAGACTTAAGTCAGCTGAGAAAGAGATGGAGAGAGAGAGAGAGAGAGTTCCTCTCCTGGTATATGGAAGCTGACTGAGACATGAACAGGATGGAACTTTGTTTGTTCATGGCCTGGCTGATCCTTGAGTTCCAGGCAACAAGTGGTGTAATAAGATATAATATTGAGAATATTATACTGTGAATATTGTTAATGAATCTTGATTTGTAATGGAATAAACAGAGTATTTGCTACCACTGTGTAATCCGAATCTTGAAAGCTGTTTGCAGTAGCATTCTTTTGGGAATCTACTGTTGCTTGGCTTTACAACTTTAAAAGTAATGTCAATACTAGAATACATATGCTTTATACAAAGCTTTACAAGTAATGTGAACACTAGAATACATATGCACTAAATGTTAGAGCATCCAAATTCATAAAGAAAAAGTTAAATGAATGACAGGAGGAAATAGTAAAGCTATATTGGTGGGGAAACTCAACTCTCACCTCATAGAGGCAGATAAATCTACTATAAAGTATGTAAGAAATGTATCCAAGAGATTAATAGTAACTTAGAAAAATAAGAAGTAAACTAGAGAAAACTGAATGGTAACAGAAAGCAATAGAATTTTTTTATCACCTATAAATGGCCCTTTCACTAAAACTGGTTATATATTAGGGTATAAAAGTTTTACAACCAAATGAAGAATAGAAGTAATATTTAAAACATGCTTTTTAAACCCTAATGCAAAAAATAGATTCAATATAGTGCTATGGAAACATATATTTAAAAAGTAATTGGAAACTAAATAATACAATCCAAAAGATAAAGCAGATAAAAGAACAAACCATAGGAACAACCAATAATTTAAATAAAGTGAATGACAATGAGACAACATTCCAAAATTTGTGGGATATTGTCAAAGCAGTTGTTGCTGAGTTGTGTTTGACTTTCCATGACCATACTTGAGATTTTCTTGGCAAAAGGACTAGATTGGTTTACCACTTTCTTCTTCACCTCATTTTAAATATGAGCAAACTGAGGCAAAGACGATTAAACGACTTGCCTTGGGTCACATAGCTAGTAAGTGTCTGAGCTTGCATTTGATCTCATGAAAATTAGTCTTCCTAATTCCAGGTCTGGCACTTTATGACCTAGATGCCATGTTAATGCCCTTCTTAGGAGAAAAGTCGTCATATCTCTAAATGCATTCACCAAAGAGAGAAAAAGTAGATGAAAAAATTGCTCACGCAACTAAAAAAAAATTAAAATCTCCAATTGAATATTAAAATGACAATCCTGAAAATCAGAGAGATTAATAAAATTGGAAGTAAAAAATGAACTAATAAATAAAAATAGGACCTGGTTTTATGGGGAAAAATAAGGTAGATGAACCACTGATTAATTTTATTTAAAAAAAAGAAAGAAAAAATAATGCTAGGAAAAAAATGAAAAGGGTGAATGTATCAACAATGAAGATGAAACTAAAGGAGTTAATGGCTTTTATTTTGTCCCCATATATGCCAGTAAAACTGAAGATCAAAGTAAAGTGGATGAATATTTACCAAAAGATAAACTGTGCAGATCAAAATAAAAGGAAATAGAATATTTAAGCAATGATATCATAGAAAAATAAATTGTAGAGGCCGTCAGTGTGCTTTGTAAAAAAAAGCCAGTATTTGGTGGATTTATGAGTGAATTCTACCCAAAATTTAAGTAGCAATCAATCCACAATTATATAAACTATTTTTAAATGAGAACAGAAGTTATATCAACTTCCTTTTATGATACTAATATGGTTTTCATACCTAAACCAGGAAGAACAAAAACAGAGAAAGAAAAATCATAGACCAATTTCCTTAATTAGTATTGTTGAAAAAAATTAAAGAAAATATTAGCAAGAAGATTACAGTAATATATCATGAAAATAATACTATCATGAAGCAGAAGTTATACCAGGATTTCAGGAATGGTTCCATTAAAAAACACTATTAACATAAGTGACCATATCAGTAACAAAAACAACAAAAATCACATTAATATATCAAAAGAAGCAGAAAAAACTTTTTACAAAATGCAATAAACATTCTTATTTGAAAAACACAAGTGAATATAGGAATCAATGGAGCCTGTATTTTTTCCAATTTATTTTTATTTTTATTTTTCAACATTCATTTCCACAAGATTTTGAGTTACAATTTTTTTCTCCTCATCTTTCCTCTATTACCCAAACCAATATAGCTACCCTATACAATAACCCTTTCCCCTATGAGTTCTCTCTTATATCCTGCCCCATCCCCACCTCCAATTATCTAGTAAGGCAAAATGGAATTTTATACTCTGGTGCCTGTATATCTTATTTCTCGGTTGCATGTAAGAACAACAAAAACTATTTTGTATACCCATTTGTTTTTTAAGACTTTGAGTTCCAGATTTTTTCCCCTCTTCCCTCATCACCCACTCCCACAGGAAAGATAAACAATTCAATATAGGTTGTATATGTGTAGTTACACAAATTATTTCCATAATTGCTATATTGTAAAAGACTAACTGTATATCCCTCCATCCTATCCCACCCATCACTTATTCTATTTTCCCCTTTGACCCTGTCCCTTTTCAAAAATGTTTCTAACTACCCTCTCCCCCAATCTCCCCTCCCTTCTATCATACCCTCTCTTACACCCTTCCCCCATTTTCCTGTATTGAAAAGATACCCAATGGAGAGTGTATGCTATTCCCTCCTCAAGCCAAATTCAGTGAGAGTAAGGTTGCCCCATTCCCTTTTACCTTCCTGCTCTTCCCCTCCATTGTAACAGTTTTCTCTTGGTTCTTTCATATGAGATAATTTACCCTAATCTATCTCTCCCTTTTGCCTTTTCCCAATTTATTCCTCTCACATATTAATTTTACTTTTCAGATTTCATCACTTCTTATTCAAGTAATCCTGTTCCTTCTGTCCATGTATGTATGTCTATGTATATACATAAGCCCACACTAACATATGTATTTATACAAACCTACATCCTCCTGTATTTACATCTGTATGTATACATATATGTGTGTATGAATGTAAGTATGTGTATATATGTGTGTGTGAGAGAGATACATATCTATTCCCTTCAACTGTCCTCATATTGAGAAAATGTCTTACACATTACAATTACCATTTTTCCATGTAGGAATGTAAATAGTTCAACTTTAATAAGTTCCTTACAATTTCTTTTCCCTGTTTTCCTTCTTATGTTTCTCTTGTTTCTTGTATTTGAAAGTCAAATTCTCTGTTCAGCTCTTTTTTTTTCATCAATACTGCTTGGAAATTCCCTATTTAATTGAATGACAATATTTGCCCCTGAAACATTATACTTAGTTTTGCTGGGTAGATGATTCTTAATTTTAATTATAGCTCCTTTGACCTCTGGAATCTCATATTCTAAGCCCTTTAATCCCTTAATGTAGAACCTACTAGGTCTTGTGTTATCCTGATTGCATTTCCACAATACTCAATTTGTTTCTTCCTGACTGTTGCAGAATTTTCTCCTTGACCTGGAAACTCTGGAATTTGGCTATAATATTCCTAGGAGTTGTCTTTTGGGGATGTTTTACAAGAGGCAACCAGTGAATTCTGTCAAATTCTATTTTGCCCTCTGGTTCTAGAATATCAGGGAAAATTTGCTTGATAATTTCTTAAAAGATGACATCTAGGCACTTTTTTCATCATGGCTTTCAAATAGTCCAATAATTTTTAAATGATGTCTTCTGGATCTATTTTCCAGGTCAGTGTTTTTTCCCAATGAGATATTTCACATTGCCTTCTATTTTTTTTCATTTATTTGGATCTGTTTGATAGTATCTTGATTTCTCATAAAGTTATTAGTTTCCATTTGTTCCACTTTAATTCTGAAGGAATTGTTCTCTTCAGTGAGATTTTGAAATTTCTTTTCCATCTGACAAATTTGGTATTCTTCAAGGCATTTTTCTCCTCATTGCCCTTTTGAGCTTCTTTTGCCATTTTATTTAATCTATTTTTAAAATGTTATTCTCTTCAGTCTGGTTGTTTACTTGCTTTTCTTGAATCATTTTCATTTCTCTTCCCAATTTTTCATTCACTTTTCTTACTTGGTTATCAAAATTCTTCTTGAGCTCCTCCATGTCCTGTACCTAGTCTATGTTTTTCTTGGTACATTTTGATCCAAGAGGTCTTACTTCATTGTCTTCCTCCTATTCCATGCTTTGATGCTTTTGTTCCCCAAAAAGGAATGTATGAGAGGATTGCATTTCCTCTGCTAGCTCATGTTGTCAGTCAATTACTTAACTTTTGAACTCTTTGCCACAGTAGAACTCTGCTTTCAGAATGGAGAGAGTTTGTCTTAAATCACTGGGGTTTTTGCAGCTACCTGGAGCAATTAGGAGGGTGCCCTCTCTGCAGCCCCTACAGGCTCAGGAGCCTGGACACATACCCCAGGACCTCCACCCTAGACTGTGATCCAGATCAAAACAGGTCCAAGCAAGAGTGATTACTCTCTAAATGGTCACTTGGTTCCCCTATGATCTACATGCCAGGAGCTTCTCAGGCAGCCACAAAGAACAGCCAACACACCTCCACTTCTTCTTGCTCTGGGGGTCAGGGACCAGACCACATTCTTGTGTCCATCCCTATTTGTAATAGCAATCAGCTTATCAGATACTTAACACTTAGTAACTTACAGCTAAGTAGCACTTAGTAACTTAGGGCTAAGTAGCTTTTAGTAACTCAGGGCTAAGTATGAAAGTTATGAGCCCTGTCAACTGCTGAGAAAGTGTGAACTCCCCTGTTGACATGGAAGAAGGCTATTAGCAGAAACAGGAGGCCAGTGTTGTATATGAAGAAGAATTCTAGAGACAGAGAGACAGAATTGGAATTTTCCTGTTGGGAATTTCTGGACTGGGGAGAGAGAGAGAGAGAGAGAGA
>JAQQSW010009462.1:0-13227 GCA_028646575.1 Pseudocheirus occidentalis
GTCCTTTTTCAGTTGATGTATAGCTTCTAGACATTCTTCAATTGTCTTGGAAGCATTTGGTGTGGGAGTTCTGAGTTCTGGGCTCTCTTCCTCCCGTTCCGTCCTTTGACCCTTTTTGTCCACAAAAAAGGATTGTAGAGTTTTATGGCTGTTTTTATTTTGCTTCCTTTTCCTCCTGCTGTCCAGTCAATTAATTGGTTGGTTTTTTTAGCTCTGTGAAACTTTGCTTCCAAGGAGGGAAGCTCTGTTCCCAATTGCTGGGGTTTTCCCAACTGCTGAAGCTATTAGGGGGGTGTTGCAAGTCCCCCCAGGTTTGGCTTGCTGAAAGTGCACCCCAGGACCACCACCCAAGACCACGATCTGGATCCAGGCCGCTCAACACAAGAGCACTTGGCCCTGATCAATTGATTCAGCCCCCCTGCTGAGTCCGCAGGCCACGGGCTCTGAAGCAGCCTGGTGGGGGCCGCGGGTGGATCCAGCAGTTCCCTTCCCCCACTGCTTCCTTGCCCCAGGGGCAGATTGGCCGAACTGCTTTACCATCCCCAAATTAATTTCCAAAGCTTCATTTTCACTAACCATCTCTGACCGAAGCTCCACTAAGGCAGGTGCTTTAGATTTTCTTTGAAGTAGACTCAAGCTTGGGAGGCTCCGCTCCTAGTGGCCTCCCTGCGGCCTAGCCTGGCCTTGGCTGTGGTTTTGGGCTGGGTCTCTGCTCCGCTGTGGTGGGAGCTGCCCCTCTCCCATCCTGTTCCTCACGCCTTGGCAGATGTGGAGGTGCTGGAGTCTGTAGAACCTCTGAAGACTTGCTGTGGGGCTCGGCTCAGCTCAGCTCAGCCCAGCTCATCTCCTTCCCACAGTCCCAGTCCTGGCCGCTGTGTCGGCTTCAGGCTGTTCCAGTCTCCACTCCTGTGGCCGCGCTGAGCCCCTGCTTCCGAGCTGCCTTCAGCAAGATGTGTGTTCTCTGTATTTTTATGAGTCTGAGAGTCCTAGACTTTCCTAGACTTTGTCTTGGCTCATATTGTATGGGTGTTCATGGTGGTGGTGTGGGAGCTGCGGGACCTTGCTGCTTCTATGCCGCCATCTTGGCTCTGCCCCCAGGATCTTGTTTTTATATCACTTTCGTTTTAAATGTATCTTTCCAGTGCTAGAGCCATCTCTTATAATGAAGAAGAAAAAGCAAGAGAAATGAAAAATCATTCCATCAGTACATCGTTTGAATCTGACAGGAGGTGCAGTAATACATACCTATTGTCTCCCCACTCTTCAAAGGAGGGAATTTCATGTTCTTATCTCTTTTTGTCAAATCAAGCTGAATCCTTCTAATTACCCAGCTTCATTGAATTTTATTCTCTTTTTCCCTATTTACATTATTATAATCATTGTGTATATTGTTTTCTTGATTCTGCTTAATTCAGTTTACTGTTCTTACTTCAGTGTTTGTCAAGAGAATTAGCAGAGCATGACCATAGAGAAAATGAAAATGATTAACATGAACCTAAAGTGTTAAAAATATTTTTACCTCCCGACTAGTTTGGAAGTATTTTTCATTTATTGATGTTGAAGATTGTGTTCTTTCACAGAAGCCTACTTAGCACACCTCTGCTTCATTATTATATTGACTTGATCCTGGGAAAATCAGTGGAGCATAAGTTCTTGTCCTAGCAAGCTGAAAATACCTTGTTTGGCCTGGCAGAGGACTGTGTATTTGTATGTGTTGTACATGTAACTGATTTAAACTCAAAAGACCTATTACCACTTAAATTAGAAAGGCTAGCCAGGAGTTGATAATTATTTTGGCCAAAGTATCACATTGATACTTAGTAGGGTTTCTTAACCAAGGGTCCCATGAACTTGTTTTTTCATTATTTTGATGACTTTATTTCAATTTAAATTAGTTTCTTTTGTAATCCTATGTATTTGATTTTTATGCATTTAAAAACATTATGAGAATAATCTGTGTGAATTCTTAAAGACTCTCATAACTTGATGACTTCTCCAGTGTTCTTGCACTTTATTCTGATGTACTCTTTAATCCAATGACACTGGCCTCTATGCTGTTCCTTTCACAAGACACTTCATCTTATGACTGTGCATTTTCACTGGCTGTCCCCCCTGCCTGGAATACTCTTCCTTATCACTTTCATTTCTTGACTTCCCCAGCTTCCTCCCAAGTCTCAGCTAAAATTTCATCTTCTACAGGAAGCTTTTTTTTCTTCCTCATAAATGCTAATTTCTTCTTTTTGATATTACTCCCAACTGTGTGTATGTGTATTGTTTGAATGTTTATTCTCCTATTAGAATGTGAGTTCACTGAGAGAAAGGACTATTTTTTGTCTCTCTATTCCTAAAGCTTAACTCAATATCTGGTACATAGTAAGCTTTGGTTCATATATAACTTCCCATGCTTTTCCAAATTCTTTATTTTTTATATTACAATAATATTTCTATTACAGTTAATGTACCATAGTTTGCTTAGCCATTCCGTGGTCAACATGACTCTCTTTTCAAAGGCTATACCAACTGAACTTGGGCCCTAGAATAAAAAGCTGGAAAGTGTTCAAGAATATGTCCAGTGGTAGCATTGGATACATGAAGAGCAGCATAGCTAAATTTGTAAAGTTTGGCCATAAGATGATGATGGTTTCAGTAACTCTTTTTTTTAAATTGAAGGGCAATTGGGGTTAAGTGACTTGCCCAAGGTCACATGGCTAGTTCTTGTGTCAAGTGTCTGAGGTCAGATTTGAACTCAGGTTCTCTTGACTCCAGGGATGGTGCTCTGTTCATTGCGCCACCTAGCCACCCCTTAGTAACTCTTAATGATAATTCTTGTAAATGGCAGAGACTGCATTCTTCTTTGGTGAAGAGAGCACCCATACCTAAGGAAACTATAGAGCCTTGATGTAATTTTGGAGTACTTATAAAATCACATATTTTTTGAGTGCCTGACACAGAGACCATCCTTTCTGAAGTGCTATGGAGGAGACAAAGAAGGATGAGATATAATCTCTGCTCTTCAGTCTAGTTGAGATAAAACATAGACATGTGAACAGATAAATTATATGATCAAAGCTTTAGGGATCAAAGTCCAACCCCTCTCACTTTCCACAGAAGGAAACTGAAGTGTTTTGACTTCACCTTCATTGCTTTGGCCATTATGCCACATACCTCATATAACAAAATATTTAATGGTGCAACCCCATAATAAAAATGTTACAAGGCAGTATATGATTGAATTACCAGATGTCATAGATGATAATTGCTAGCAATGTTCAGAAGAAGGTAAAGTCACTTCATAACTGTGGATGCCTGCATTTTAGTATTGTTGCTGGAAGATTTTGCATTAAACAGAAGTCTTAAGTTTCTAAGTTTGTATGAATGTGTGTGTAATCAGTTTTTTTCCTTTGCTTTGATAGCATGAGCTTTCAGATGGAGATCTGGATATAGATCTTGTTGGAGAAGATGAAGTAAACCATTTAGATGGTAGCAGTTCTTCTGCCAGCTCAACAGCAACTAGTAATACTGAAGAAAATGATATTGATGAAGAAACTATGTGAGTAACTTATACTTTTTACATTTTTAATGTTCATTTTTCAATTTTGAGCTCCAAATCCTTTGCCTCTCTCCTGTCTCTCTCCCCCCTATTGTGATGGCAAGCATTGTGGTACTTGTTATACATGTGAAGTCACCCTGAATTTAAATAGAACTGAACTGGTCAATATGCCTTTGACTAGAACAAAGCATCTAAAAGAAGTCATTTTAGCTAATTAGAAGTAGCAGGTTTAGTATTTAAAGTTTACAATTGAAATAGGTATTGTAAAAGTATTTATTACCCAACACTATTACTTATTTACACAAAAACATGACATAAGACAAAGCAGTGTTATAGGGGTGCAGCTAGGTCTTTAGGAATGATATTTATACACACACACTATGCAACAGGACATTAGGGGATTTAATGCTATTATTTTCATTCATTATTGACCATCCAAATTTTGTCTTGGCTTGAAGAGTACGGTGTATGGTGTTTTGGTGGAGTTTTGTTAACATATACTTGTGATATTATTGTTAAATCAGCAGTGTTTAGATCAGCATTTTTTGGGACATACCTATGTCCTTCTTAGAGGCAGTACTTCTTAGGATAATATTGACTCTACTTCCATAACATTCCTAACATCCATTGCCTTTTCTCTCCTCATGGCCACCACCTTAATTCAGACCCTCTTTACTTTTCACCTAGATTCTTATAGCAACCTCCTAGTTTGATTTCTTTCCTTCTAGTAATTCCTCCTTCCTGAATATACACCATCCACAGTTTTCAAAATAATCTTCCTGAAGTACAAACTTAATCACCTCATTCTTTTTATCAAGAACTTTTAGCTCTGTATTGGCTTTGTGATAAACTACAAACTCTTCTGCTTGGCATTTAAAAGCCTTCATAATTTGATTCCAGCCTGCCCTCTCAGGCTTGTTATTACACAGTGTTTACCTCCATGTATTGTGTATTCCAGACAGTATTGCTTTTATTGTACAAACTGTTCTGTTTCTGATCTCTTCATTTATGGTAGTTCATGTAAGTTCTTCCAGGTTTTTCTGGGGTTTCAATATTTTATTCCAATTGTTTTTTTAAGTGGTGGTAAGTACAGCATTTGGAGAGGAAGTCATCTAATTCCACACAGTATGGAAGATTCTAAAATGTATCCATTAATTGCTAAAAAAAAAATTTAGTATGAGAATACAACAGAAGTCCAGTTTTGATTCCAAGTGATGTTACTATGTGAGCACAGTCACACAGACTCTTCCCTGCTTATGGTTCTGTGTCCTAGCAACCTCTTTATATGTAACTCAGTCAAAATGAATGGAACTACAGTGAGACTGGGAATTAAGTACTACATTATTGGCTTAATCATATCAAACTGGCTCCACAACAAAATGGTACAAAGTGGACACCTAAAAGGACTCTGTAGACAACTTTTGGCAGAAGTAACTAATCAAAGCTAAAACAATTCATGAGGATTTGACTTAAAAAAAAAAGGAGTCCCCTTTTCAGACAAGTTTTCACTCCATCAAGGAATGAGTCTCTGTCTACCCACTTAGGATAGATATGTAGCCAAGTTGACTGCAGTGGACTATGAATTCTCAGGAAGTCAAAATTTCATTCATTTAATCAAACCACATTTA
This sequence comes from Pseudocheirus occidentalis, assembly GCA_028646575.1. NCBI lineage: Eukaryota > Metazoa > Chordata > Mammalia > Diprotodontia > Pseudocheiridae > Pseudocheirus > Pseudocheirus occidentalis. Next base: position 5,179 of record JAQQSW010009462.1, read on the forward strand.
CTAAGTGCCTATATATCATTGCCTTCCACTAGCTAGCAGCTATCTCTAGATTTTAAAAAAGGTGGCTCAATGCATCTTTTCAATCCTTAGAGGATTTTGAAAGCTGTTGTGGGAATCATCACAGATCCCCTCAAAAGCCTGGAGCTGAAAGGACCTTTTTTCTGAGTTGGGTTTCTTCTGTAACTCTGAAAGGATAACACTTTAAAGCTGCATCATCTTTTTAACCTTCCAGGTTTTTCTTAAAGCATCTTACTCTTAATTTTTTATAGCACAATAGTATTCCCTTACCATCATATGCTTACTTGTTCAGCCATTCCCCAATTGATGGACATGCCCTCAATTTCTAATTCTTTGCCACCACAAAGAGAGCTTGAGAGAGGGATGATTTTAAAAACATATTTTTGTACATATATGCCCTTTTCCTTTTTTAAAAATTTATTTCTTGGAAGTAACAGTCTAGTTTATTGGGATTGCTGAGTAAATGGTATGCTCAGTTTTATAGCCCTTTGAGCACACTTCCAAATTGCTCTCCAGAATAGTTAAATCAGTTCAGGATTTCCAATTTGGTGTTGAATTGGGGGTTTTAAATTTCTTTTTTTCTAACTTTTTTCTTAGTTGCACACCCAATTTATTGATCTACTCTTTATTGGTTTTTTTTGTTGTTGTTGTAAGCATTTAGAGATATAAATTCCCCCCTAAGTAGTGCTTTGACTGCATCTCCTGAATTTTTGTATATCTTCTCATTGTTATTCTTTTTAATGAAATTATTTATTCTTTGATTTGTTTTCTGATCCACTTATTCTATAGAATTTGATTATTTAGTTTCTAATTAATTTTTGATCTGTTTCTGGGGCCCTTTATTGAATGTAATTTTTATTACATTATAATCTGAAAAGGATGCATTTACTTTTTCTCCATTTGATTGTGATGGGGTTTTTTGCCATAATACATGGTCACTTTTTGTGTAGGTGCCATGTACCGCTGAGAAAATGGTATATTCCTTTCCTTTCTCATTCATTTTTCTCCAGAGGTCTAACAGGGGTGGGGAACTTGTGGCCTCAAGGTACATATGGCCCTCTAGGTCCTCAGGTGTGGCCCATTGACTGAGTCTAAGTTTTACAGAACAAATTCTGTTATTAAGGGGATTTCTTCTATGAAGTTTGAGTTCAGTTAGCAGGCCAAGGACCTAGAAGGCCATATGTGGCATCAAGGTCACAGGTTTGCCATTCCTGGTCTATTATATCAAATTAAAAAAAATTATATTCATCTCCTTAATTTCTTTCTTGTTTAGATTTATCTAGTTCTGAGGGGATAGTTGGAGTTCCTTACTAGTATAGTTTTACTGTCTATTTTCTCTTGTAACTCATTTGTACAGGCATACCCTATATAAAGTTCCATTACTATTGTATCACAGCAACGCTAATAATTGTTCAGCTAGTTATCAGTTTATAACACTTTTATTACCTTCCCCCATAAGGTCATTTCACTTTACTGCCTTTTTTATTAAAATGAAAGAACAACTGTGGTAGAGTATAGCACTGGACAGAAGACCTGAATTCACTTAGCAGTTCTGCTACTAACTCATTGTGTGATTTCAGATAATCACTTTTCCTCTTTAGGTCTTCATTTCTTCCCTAGAGTAATTTAATATGCTATTTGTAATATTCTTCTGATAATTGTATATGATTGGAGACTCCATTAAAGAATTTTTAGCATGAATTCCTTGGACCATCTTTGTGAAACCCCCAGAAAGTCCTCAAACAGATGAATGGGAACCAGTGGACTAGGGGATCTCTGGGATCCCTTCCAATTCTGACATTCTTTATTCTGATTACATTTATTAAATGGAGTATGTCTATACAGTTTATTCTGGTGGTCTATTTATGATTACATGGTATTAATTAATCTTATGTTCTTAGGTCTGGCGAGAATGATGTGGAATATAGTAATAGCATGGAATTAGAAGAGGGAGAACTAATGGAAGATACAACTGCTGCTGGAGCTTCAGGTACAGAAGTATCAAGCCAAATGAGCTATTTTAAAATCTCAAACATTGATAGGGCTTTATCCTGATTTTATATTGACATTGTCTCATTTCATTTCTTGCATAGTGCTTAGGTAGCTATGAAATTTTAGTATCTGGAGTCATTGATGATGTGTCTTATTTATACATTGTTTTGGAGAAAGAGAATTTTTCCTAGAATGGAGTGTTAGAATTGGATCTAGAGTAGATATAGTTCTTTAAATTCATAGAAGAGGACACTGATGCCAGAGAGCTTTGACTTTGCCCTTGATCAGACTGGCAGAATTGGGACCAGAATTCAACTCTCTTGACTCCTGGTTCATCTTTGTTTTGTAAACATCCCACTATCTGAAAAGGATTATTGGCCTTTTTAATGGATGTGTTTGTTTTTGGATCTACATGATTAGATAAGTAAAAGGTCTTAGTTAATAGGAAATGAAAGTTCATTTCTGTGCTTTTACTTTATTGATGTTGTCCCAAGCTTATGAACATTTGCATATTCTTCAAATGTACTTCCACAGCTATAAAATAATAGCTTAAGTGAGGGAGATAAAATCCACGAATTGTAGACCTGAATCAAAAATAGAACTAGAACTCCTCATAACAAACAGTTATAGATCTTTAAGCTTTTGGCAGAGGTTACAATAATTTACAATCTGTGTGCTTATAAATTTGCAAATGAAAAGTCTATTCATATAAACTCTTCAGTATGTTAGTCCTTTTGTTGTCACACTTTATCACATGTAAATTTTTTCAATAATCTTGTTTTTCTTTTGTTTGATTTGTGGAATATTGATAATTTCTATATACGAAAATAAGGTCCATCTTGGTTTATAGCTAGATAAATTTCTTTATATCCCTTTCACCCTAATCTTTCAGCAGGAGACCTTACCTCTTACTTTACTAAGAAAGTTGAGATCATTTGTCAAGGGCTCTCTCTTTTTTTGCTCCCCCATTTCTTCATCCTAAATTCCTTGAGATCATTCCCTATTTTATTTCCCTTTTTCCCCAGTCTTTGATAATGAGGCGACTCTTCTTAAGAAGGTAAACCTCTCTACATATGTCTTTGAAACAGCAAAGAACCCTGAGAGAGATAGGAAGCAGTGAGGTGAATCAGACTACTTCCCCTATTTCTACCAACTTTTTTCTCAGATTCTGATGTAGATATTCTGGGATTCAGAACCCAAGAGCTCTGGGAATAACAGTATGGCCCAAACCATCTCCCTTCTTTCTGTTCACAGAATCAGTAGACTAGTTCCGGTTCTTATCACTTCTCAGCTTCTGCTGTTGATTTCCATGCCTTTTCTCTTCCTGTTCTAGTCAGTCTTCCATCTTTTAAGGTGATTTTGCTTAAGTACAAGAACGATTATTCTTTTTTTTTTTTTTTTGCTTTTTGGAGGGCAGTTGGGGTTAAGCGACTTGCCCAAGGTCACACGGCTAGTTTTTTTGTGTTAAGTGTCTGAGGCCGGATTTGAACTCAGGTACTCCTGACTCCAGGGCCGGTGCTCTATTCACTGCGCCACCTAGCCGCCCCTAAAATATAAATTCTTTTTGGCTTTTAAAGATCATTAACAGCCTGGCTCCAACCTGTATTTCAGCCTTATCATGCAGCCAAATTGGCCTTCTCCTTATTCCTTTGAAATGAAACCATTGTTCCTTATTTTGTCTCCTGTCTCTGTGTCTGGATTTCACTCCCTCCTGACCTCTTCTTCTTAGGCACCCCTTTTTTCTTTAAGAAGAAGCTCAAATATCACCAGATGAAGTCTTTCCTGATTTCCTGCAGTAGCCTTTTCCCCTCAGTATCATGCTAAATAAAACTACCCTTTATTTATTCTCCTTATCTTTATTCTGTATATACTTGTTCCTATTTGAATAGTCACTTCTTTGAAAATAAAGTTTCTTTCCTTCTTTGCTTTTATAATAACCCCTAGCATAAATCCTAACACATAGTAGTCACTTTATAATTAGAGCTCTATGCTTGATTAGTGATCAGAACTTAAAAAAAAAACAAAAAAACAATGGAATTCTAAACCTCTTTCCAGGATTGGACATAATCTCTCTTACTGTCTCTGATTATACTAATAGCTCACATTTTACAAAATGTGAAAATACATATTTCTTATTTGTAAAATGGGAGTAATAATCTTAATGTATTTACCTGCATTGGTTATTTTGAGGAAAGTGCTTGATAAACAATAAAGAACTACCCAGTTATAAAAGTAATATATGAAAAGTCATATAGGCAGCATGACTATAGTGGATAGAGAGCCATATTTGGTGTCAAAAAGACCAGTGTCCATGTCTCATATCTTACACAAACTAATGATGTGATCTTGGGCAAGTCACAATCTCTTAGTGGCCCAGGCATCTGGGAGTTTTTCCCATCATACCAAGGAGTTCCCTATACCAATAAAAATCACAAATGTAGACTGTAATTGTGCATACACACATACATAATAGACAATTCTCGTCTCTTCTCCTTTTTTTTCCTACCCTTCAGTTTTATAGATGAGGAAATTGTGACTCAGAAATTATGTAACTTGATCATGGCCAATATAGCTTATAGTAAGTGGCACAATCAGAATTAGAACAGGTGTCCTTCCATTGCCTTCATTCTTGTATTTGATGAATTTTTTTAATGTGGCACTTTGTCTTTATAAAGATAGTTCAGCACACTATATAATATGTGGTGAAAAATTATTTCATAAATTTTAGTTGCATGCTTTGTTAAAGAAATAGGTACTTTGAAAAAAAATAATTCAAGTGCCTCCCTCCTATATGAATTACTCATAATTATCTTCCTATGTGACATTCATTTGTGTTTGAGTTATATAGCATAATTATTTTTTAATAATATTTTTTGCAGTTACATGTAAAAACAGTTAACTTTTTAAAAAAAAATTTTGACTTTCAAGTTCTTTCTTCCCTACCCCAAGACAGTAAGCAAAAATAGGTTATATGGGTATAATCATGCAAAATATTTCCATATTAGTCACATTGTGAAATAAAACACTCTTCCCCATGGGAAAAAAAAACACATTATAAAAAAAGTGAAAAATAGTATGCTTCAATCTGCATTCAGACTCCATCAGTTCTTTCTCTGGAGGTGAATACCATTTTTCACCATGAGTCCCTTGGTATTATCTTGACTTATTGTATTGCTGAGAATAGTTAAGTCATTGACAGTTGATTATCATACAATATTGCTGTTTACAGTATACAGTTAACATAAATCTTTTGAAGCATATTTTCCCTAAACCCCTAACTTGAAGATAAAAATAGGGCTCATAGAATTAGTTGTGAGGAAAAAGAACCTTTTTTTCCCCTCTCCGTTTGCTGAGTGTTTTAGGAAACAACTTAATGGTTTTTGGTTTTTTAAGAATAAAAGTGATATCAGATGATAGATCGCAACTATTTTTTGGTAAAAATATGTATAAAATATTCTGAAACTGCTTCTTAGGTAAGCCTCAGTTTCCTTATCTATAAAATTAAAATAGTAGCTTCATTACCTAATTCACTGGCTTATGATGGTAAGACTCAAATAGATAAGGTACAGAATGTACTTTGCAATCATAAAACAGCGTACAGAATTTTAGACTTGGAAGAGATCTTAGAGATCACTTAGTAATTTTTAGGATGATCGGATAGGCCCAGATAAATTGATTTAACCATCACAATACTGGTAAGTGGGCAGATCTAGCATAATAATAATAACAATAATAATATCAGGTAGCCTTTATATATTCCTTACTACATGCTAGGTAGTTGGCAAAACAGGGATCTCATTTGATCCTCAAAACAACCTTGGGGAGGTAGGTGCTATTATCATCTTCATTTAACAGATGAGAAAACTGAGACAGATAGTGATTTGCATAGCTGGTCAGTGGTTGCTTTTGAACTCAGGTCTTCCTGACTCCTGGTCTGGCCCTCAATCCAGTGTGCATCAACTAATGTTGCAGGATTCATACTTTTATTCTCTGATTCAAGACACCTAACTGCCATTTATGTGGCCCATGATTTAAGAGGCACCACAAGACTCCTTTCCCTTCCCTTATTACAAATATCTCCTCTATCAGTCTGACATCAGAGTATCTAAAATTTTTGTCCTTGAAGGGCACTTTCAAGATGCAAATGTGGTATTAGTGTTATCATTATACACTGGCCTGATGAATTTGAAAGCTCTAGGCTCCTGGAAATTGACAAAACTTACCCTAAGGAAGGATAAATTTTGATGGTATTAAGGGTGTGCGGGTTTGAGGGAAATACAGTGGAATAATACTGGCCATTAGGGAGAGAATACATGAATAGTTTGAGCAAGGCTTACCCTATAAATTTGGATTATAGCATTGTGTTTTATTTTTAAATAATTTCAGTGAGTCATGACATTTATTACCCTAATTTTATGTTGCCTTTGAGAGTACAGACCAAATCCTCTTAATACTTTTAAAGTGGATGCAGAAAACATCGTGACATTTTCCAGGACTATATTTTGCACCTAACAAAGGCAGATGGCATCAACTGGGGACCCCAGTCACCCGAGTTATATGAGTTGATTCTGACCTTATGGTACTCTTCTTCTAAAGTTATTACCCAAGCTTATGCTACCACTCAGGACTCTGGAGCCTGAGACTTGTTTCAAATTACACTTGTTTGACCTTTGCCAAGGTAGGGGAGTAAGTAAAAAATGAGAGGAGAGAGAAGTAGTAGGAGAGGCTTCCTTGCCACCATGGTTCTCTTATGTATAGAAGCAGTGGTGGTACCTGTTCTTACTGTTCACGGTTTCTTATTCTGGCAGTTAGTTACTGGTCCTGAGCGTTGTGGGACTAAGCCTTGTGCTGGTTTCTGCTGATATATGGCTTGCTGTCTATTGATATATAGCATATATCACTATGGACAGAAGAGATGCTACTAAGAAGTGAACTGTGGGCGTATATTCGCTATAAAATGCATTCATGTATAAAATGCAAACATTTATACTTCTATTTAAAAAAAATAAACAGATTAGAAGTACATATTTCCCTTTTTTTTTCTCTTGCAGGCAGTAGCCATGGTTTTGCAAGTGCAAGCCGCAGAGCTTCAAGGCGAGTTGGAAATACAGGGTCTGCAGCTAGTAGCAGTTTATTAGAGATTGATCCCTTAATTTTAATACACTTATTGGACCTTAAGGACCGGAGCAGTATGGAAAATTTATGGGGCTTACAGCCTCGTCCTCCTGCTTCACTGCTACAGTCCACAGGTAAAAAACAGCAAGAACAAACCCAAACCTTTTCACAGTCTTTAACTTAATGTAATTAAATTTAACTTTAATTGGTAGTAGAGAAAATCTCTGTGTAACTGACTTTGGTTCTGTTCTTTTAAATATTAGCACGGGGAGAGATTTTAGTAACACACGGACTTTTTTATATTAATATTACAACTAAACTTTTATTCAGAGGTCTACTCTATATATCTTTGTGTATCAAAGTAAGTATAATGTTAAGTATATCAAATTATTTGTTAGATTTATGTGATGTGCCTCTGAGACCGACAAATCAATAATATATGCAGAAGTCTTGTATACACTCTGAGCTATTGTTTAAGTTGCATATGTTTGGCAAAAATTTTCATAGGTTTGTAGGTCTAGATGAAACTTTGTTAGGTCCTTCCAGGTGGGATTGTTTATAAATGTTTTACCAAGAGATGATTTATAGCAGGAGAAAAAGTGAGAGAGAGAGAGAGAGAGAGAGAGAGGGAGAGAGAGAGAGATGCTATAGTGCTGTTTTGTGCTTACAATGATATTTTCCTTAAAAATTATGTCTTTCAATAATGCAGCATTATTCATAAAGGTTACTTGGACTCTCTCAGATTCAAGGAAACATTTTTGCATGTAATAACATAAATTTAGGGGCGGAGCCAAGATGGCGGCGTAGAAGCAGCAAAGCACCACAGCTCCCACACAAACACGCTGAAAAACTCATAAAATGGAACGCTAAACAGATTTTCAAGCTCCAAAACTCTCCACAAGACAGAAAGCACTACAGGCAGCG
>JAQQSW010009463.1:0-13227 GCA_028646575.1 Pseudocheirus occidentalis
CCTTCCTCTCTCTCTCTTCCTCTCCCTCTCTCCTCCTCTCTCTCTCTCCCCCTGTCTCTTCCCTCTCTCTGTCTCTTTTTTCTCTCTGTTTCTGTCTTGTTTCTCTTTCTCACTATCTTCTTTTCTGTCTGTTTCTTTTTTCTGTTTCTATATATCTCCTTTTATCTCTTCTTATTACCCTTTCTTCCTCTGCCTTCTTCCTATTTTCTCTCTTCCTTGCTTTCTCCTTTTCTTTCTTTCCCCAACTTACTTTCTGCAATTTTAGGAATTTTTCTGCAATTTTTGCAATTTTTGCAATTTTAGGAAGCACATTGATAATCTTCAGAGTGTCAAGAAGGTGGTGATCAGGATGGAGGAAGTCTACTTGATTATATTACATGAGGATTGGTTGAAGAAACTGGATGTGTTTAGCCTGGAGAAGAGAGATCTTGGGTGGGGGAACATGGTAACTCCCTTCAAATATTTTTGAAGTATTTTTCAATTATGACGAAGAGAGATTAGCCTCGTTTTGCTTGGCTTCAAAGGATAGACTTGGTTTCTACCTCTGAGGAGCATTTTTAGTGTTGGTGTAAAGAAAAGTGTTCTCACAATTGAAACAGGTGCCAAATGGTTAAGGCTGTCTTAGAAAACAGCATGTTTCCCTCCAGAGAAGGCTACACCTGTTAAATACTGGAGGCTGGGTTTGAACTCAGACCTTCATGACTGGCACTCTACATACTGTGTTAACTTGATGGCATACTTTAGAGGCATATTCTTGCTCAGTTATTAGTTGCAGTAGATGGTTTCTGATGTGACTTTCAACTCTGGATTCTGGGATCATCTCTCTTTTTTCCCGTTTGCTTGTGATCTCTTTTCTTCCTTCCTTCCTTCCTTCCTTCCTTCCTTCCTTCCTTCCTTCCTTCCTTCCTTCCTTCCTTCCTTCCTTCCTTCCTTCCTTCCTTCCTTCCTTCCTTCCTTCCTGGCAGCAGGTGTTAGAGTTAAGTGACTTGCCCAAGGTCACATGGCTAGTAAGTGTTAAGTATCTGAGGCCGGATTTGAACTCAGGTCCTCCTGACTCCAGGACTGGTGCTCTATTCACTGAGCCACCTAGCCACCCCTGACTCTATTCTTTGAGATGCCGTTGCCCCCTCACCTCATTTCTCTCTTCCCCTCTTATAACCTCTATTTTCCCTCCCTTTCCTTTTTTCTTATCACTTTGAGTTGAGCCCATCTCTCCTTGGTGGTAAAATAATTATTACCTGCATTGTTGGGTGGGGAACATGTTAGACTCAGAATCAAGGAGACCTGGAATCGAATCCTGCCATTGTCACTTAGTGGCTCTGTGATCCTGGACCCATAATTCAATCTCTTTGAGCCTCTGTTTTCTTATTTGCAAAGTGAGGATAATAACAATAGTAGCATCTATTTTACAAGGGCATTGTGTGTATCAAAAGAGATGATGTACGTACAGTGCTTTGTCAAACTTAAGTACTCTATAAATGCTGCTGTTGCTGCTGTTAGGCAGCTCATGGTTGATAAAGGGTTGAGGAAGATGGAACCTTCAAAAAGGAACCTCCAAAGTGCTCTAGTGTAGCAGACTTATAGAGGGTAAACAGCCATACAATGAAAACACAAATTACACAAAACTGGCTCTGAATAAGCCACTTATTGGAAATTGAAAATAGCCTATGTTAGATGACTTTATTTTCGGCTTTCATTGTTGGATTTGTAGTTAATCTGTTGGATGGCTTATTGGTGAGTGAAAGCAAAATCCCGCTTTGTGGGGACTGAAGGCAGTAAATATCCAAATTTTCCTAAATCAAGTCATTGCCTTTTTCACTTTTTACAAGATGCTGAAAGGGCCATAAAGTTATTTACTACATCTTTCCTTTCCAAGTCAGGAGCAGGAAAAATGTGTTTTTTTCTGTCAGGTAGATCTGACTACTGCATATCTATATTTAAAAATTGCTTTTTCATTGATGAAGTACATATAGGGTCTGGACTCACTTCTTCCATCCTATAGTCCTATGAGCAGATTGGGTCTCCAGAGTGTGGCTAATGTTCTCTTGAGAGTTCTAAGTCTAACTCTGAGGGGTTTGAGGGAATTATTTCTCTTGTACTATTTTTCATGAGCTCTCATCTCCTGTGTTCCCTACTATCAACTATTAGTATTTCTACAATATCTTGTAGCCAATTGGCTAATTGATTTCTCCTTAATAACTGTTAATGAGTTAACACAAATTAGTCTTTCTCATTTACTGAGAAGATATAGATAGACGTGAATGACAGAAACTTCTAAAATTGGAAACCTGTTTTCTTATTATCTTGGTTTCTGGGGATGGTAGACTCAAACTTAAAATGATTACCAACCATTCTCACTTTCAAATTTACTGCTGAGTGTTTCTGCCTTTCTCACTTCCTCTCTCCTTTCTTCCCTCCTTCCTTTCCCTCTTTGTTTCTTTTTCCTTCCTTCCTTCCTTCCTTCCTTCCTTCCTTCCTTCCTTCCTTCCTTCCTTCCTTCCTTCCTTCCTTCCTTCCTTCCTTCTTTCCTTCCTTCCTTCCCTTCCTCCCTCCTTGAGCTATAACATTCTGGCTCTTGACTGGGTGCACAGTAAGCATCATTTGCTCTTGCATTATTACTATTAAATAATATTTATGAATTATATTTGGATCACAGAGCTGAAAGGGAGATTAGAGACCCTTTAGTCTAGCTCTTTCTTTTTATAGATGAGAAAACTGAAGTTCAGAGGTGAAATGATTTGACCATGGCATAAAAAAGCAGAACTGGGACTTGAAGGCTTGTTTGCTGATTCTAGAGCTATAATTTTTCACATTCCTCCATATTGTGTGTGTGTGTGTGTGTGTGTGTGTGTGTGTGTGTTGCGTAGGGGTCACTTTCAATTGGGCTCTCTCACAAATATTTGCAATATTTCTTTCTTCCTGTGGATATGAAGCCCTGACTTTCATTACTTTGAAAGGTTTTCTTCTTTGGTGGGGAACTGTTTTTGATGGCAATTGAATGATTCCACAGCCTGCTAGCTCTGCTCTGTTCTGTTATGTCTCTCCTTTGTTAACTTCTTCATTTGGGTGCTGTTCTAAAGCCAAAGAAGCCAATTTCCCTTTCAATAGCACTAATCTGGAGTGCCAATTTTAGCTCTGGGCCAAGTGGTTGCATTTGTGCCATGCTCTGATCAACGGAGAGCATTCTCTTTGTTTGATCTGATTTTGCCTTTTCACTGAGTGCTTGATCCTGAGAAACAGCTGGCATTTGCAGGAAGTAAGAGGGCCCATCCTTGGAAGACCCAAGAACAAATCTGGGCAGCTGGTTTCACCTAGGATTGTATTTTCTAGTCAATATATCAGAGGGAGAACTCTTAGATCTGTGACTCAGTGCTAATATTATTACTTCCCAAATACAACCAGGTGTCTCTTGCTTAGTCAAATGAACATTCTGCAGTTAGGGACATCTGAAGTGGATGGAGTATAGGTCTGGTAGTTCTAAATTCAACAAGAAGAAGGAACAGAGGCTACTGCTAAGACCATGGAGGAAAAATAAAGATGAAAAGTTTCATCTCAAAAGAAGTGATAAGCAAGAGGAAACATCATTTAAAGTGCAAGTCAAATAAACCCAAATAAATAGTAATCACAAAGGAACCAAGTTTCATACTCTGAGATTTCTCTACATCTGAAAAATAAGGAACTTTTGGTTTTTTCTTTTCCCCCATTCTCCCTCCCTCCCTTCCTTTCTCCCTCCCTCCTTTCTTCCTTTCCTTTCTCCTCTCTCTTCCTTCCTCCTCCCCTTTCTCCCTCCTTCTTTGCTCTCTTTTTCTCCCTTATTTCTTTCCTTCCTTCCTTCCTTCCTTCCTTCCTTCCTTCCTTCCTTCCTTCCTTCCTTCCTTCCTTCCTTCCTTCCTTTCTTCTTCCTCTTCTAACTTCTTCCTCTCCTCTCCTCTCCTCGCTTCCTTCCTTTCTTCTTTTCAGACTGGATCTCCTTATCTCGCCTAGGCTAGAGGTGCAGGAGCTACTCACAGACCAAATCCCACTCTGATCCACATGGGAGCTTTGAAACCTGCTCTGTTTTGAACCTGGGCTAATTTGTCCATCCTTAGGAAACCTATTGACCATTCCTTCCTCTTCCCACTACACCTCTCCCCTTCCCTAATTCCCCTGGGATTCACTATATACAGTTCTAGAATTGAAGAGATTAGCTAGGCTCAACATCTCAGATCCTTGGGATTACAACAGGTATGAGCCACCACACCCAGTAAGAGTCAGTTTTATAAAGTCTCATTCCCCTATGAGACAATAGAGACTGAGGAAATAAATTCAAGCTTGCTTTTCTGATTTTGAAAACAACAACAAGCAAACAACAAACTGAAGACTAAAATGTGATATTGGCAACTCTGGGTCCTAATTTTACAGCATTTAGATGTTTATGTCAAGTCTGAATTATGCCGCCTACAAATGAGGAGTAAGAATTTTGGGACAGGTAAAAGTTTCTCAGGTCTAATCCAGGAGAAGATAAGTACCCCAACTACTCAGGATTTCGAGCTGGGAGAGACTGTAGGGATCATGTAGTTTAGTGGTCTTAGGACCCCATTATGCTCTTAAAAATGACTGAGGACTCCAAAGGGCTTTTGTTTATGTGGGTTATATCTATCAATATTTACCTTATTAGAAATGGAAATGAATAAAATTTTAAAATATTGATTTATTAATTCTCTTAGAATTACAATAATAAAATGATTCCAAGTTAACATAAATACTGTATTTTACGATATATAACTATATTTTCCAAAACATAAAATATTTAATTTTGCATATTTTCGCAAATCTCTTTAAGGTCTGGCTTAATGGAAGTCAGCTGGATTCTCATATCTGCTTCTGCATTCAATCTGTTGCAATAAATTGTTTTGGTTGATGCATATGAAGAAAATCTGGCCTTATACACATACGTAGTTGGAAAGGGAAAGAGTATTTTAACAGGCAAATATCATCTGAGTATTACTGTGAAAATAGTTTGGACCTCATGGACCTCCTAACAAGGTCTCAGACACTTCAAGGATTCCTAGACCACACTATGAGGGTTGCTGCTCTAGTCTAATCTCTTCATTTTTCAGTTAATAAAAATGGAGCACAGAGAAAAGAAGTGGCTTGTTTAGGATTGCACAGATTATAAGTAGCCAAGTTGGATTTTGAATCTGGAACTCTTTCTACTATCCCACTCTGTTTCCCAGGTTTAACCTCTATTGCAAATACAACAAAGTGGTAAGTTGTATGCATCTTTTAGAATCAAAACAAAACAAAAACAAATAACCCCCAACTTTGAACAGATAAACACACCAACGATCAAGGGCTTTAGTGAAGTCAGAAACACAATAAAATCTAGGATTTTAGAAATTTAAAGATGGAAGATAATTTGGAGATCACCTGGTGAATTATTTTTGCCAAAGTAGAAACTGCCCCAGGGAAGCAATAATTTGCCCAAGGGGAAACAGGATGTCATTGGCAGAGCCTAAACCAGGTCTTCTGAGTCCTAATACACCATGCTTTTTACTTTACAACCCCTCTTGTTAGAATATGCTGAATAAAGACCTGGGGACGGATGGTGTGATGCTATTTTAAGGGAAGAATTTTTGCTTGTAGAATATGAAGTAAATGATGCCAAAGGACTCATTATTGTTCAGAACATTTTCTTCTCTAAGTCTTTTCAAAGCTGGTAGCTCTGGTTTAACTGAGAAGTAGAGGTTGAGGAGGAATAATAAGTGAAAGCAGACTGGAAAGGCAGTCTGGAGCTAGACTGTAGTTTAAGCTAAGGAGTTTGGATTGTATTCAAAAGGTTATTATAAACAAAATTGTTAAAAATTGAAAAAATACCTTTATAGAGAATCGTGGAAATTTTGGAATGGAGCAGTGACACAATCTGACCTGTGTCTCTAGGATATTGTTTTGGTAGCAGTGTGGAGGGGAGAATAAAGAAGAGAGAGCCTAGAGGCAGATAGACCAGTTAAGAAAGGTTCTCCTAATGGTCTTGGACTGTAGTATAAGCAGAAAGAACAGAATGGATCCTAAGTCTCAATCACTATGACTCTGGAATTAATTAGATATGGGAGGTGAGGGAGAAGAAAGAGTCAAGGGAGATTTGGTGACAGGGAGAATGAATGAATGGCTGTGCATCCACCAAAATGGAGGATTTCAAAGGAGGCGGGCCAAAGTGCTATACCAACTCGAGTTGTCATTATTATTACTGCCATTATTATTGTTAGTTCACTGCAGCAGGATCTTACTGTCTGTCATTTGACTGTCAAGTAGTCTTCTAAGGCCATTGTCTCCTTTAGGGCTATTTGCATCTAAATAGGAAATTCTTGGAGATGAAAAGCCTTTAAGACCCCAAGGAATGGATCTCTAATGGTGGAATGACAAGACAGGTGGTGGAGCTGACATTTCTGGGCAGAGGGCCCTTGCTTGTTACCCCTTCAAATAACATTGACTGGCAGAACAGTTCAGGTCCTTAGATTGTGTAAACAGTTATTGTTCATTCAGTTCTCTCCTCAGTGTTCAGAGGATGCTCTGTGTCTTCCTTTCAATTGTGGAGTAGGAAGAAAAAGTATTTCATTCACCTCCTTTTAGAGTCAGACTCCACACATAGAACAAAGCTTTGAGATGATCCCTAAGTGGTAGAAATATTGTAGTATAACAAGCTGAAGAGGTGAGAAGTTGCCTCCAAGCCTAGCTCTTATACTTGAAACAGTAAGAAATGTTTCTCAAAAGTTATATAAACCATCACAAAAGGGAAAGAAGAAATGAAAAAATTCTCCACAGTGTAGCCACCACCAGAAGGACATCACCTCTACTTGTATCCTGTCCACCCTACTGCAAGCCCATACCCTAATGTCCAAACTGCTCTCTTTGCCTTTTAGAATCTCCTTTCAGCAGCCATCCAATCGAACTCCAACCTTCATTGATGGAAAGATTCTGAGTTTTGTAAATTCTGAGAGAATAGGTAGCCTTCGTTGAGGGAAGTACCCATTAGTGTAGGCTAGTCATGTGAAATAGAAAGGAAGGGGCTCCTAATAAGAATGTTAACTGCATATAAACCCAATCTCTTCTGAGTACCCCCAAATAGCTAGAAAGGCACCCAATAAGCTAAAGGAAAGAAATAGTATAATTAAAGCAGGGGAAATGGGGACTTGGAAGATGATGGCAAAATTAGACAATGTGGTTAAGCATATCTCACTCCCCATGATCTCAAAATACAAGAAATGAACAAAAACACTTTGAAAATATTGGAAAAAATAGCAGAGACTGATAACAAAAAAGAGCAAACACTTAAAAAGGAGTCAATGAATAGATTCTATAGTACAAAAAATAGCTACATAAAAACCTCTAATGAAAGGAAAATTACTACAGTAGCAACTACAACATGCCATTCTGAAATAAGTGAACAACTTTAATAACCTCTAGAATGGCTCAGAAAAGAAATACAGAAATAAAATAAGCTGGAAGTTTTAGCTCTCAATGAAGAAGTAAAAAAGATGAACAGGAAATTAGAAAACTAAACTGATGAAAAAATGTCTTTATAGAAAACTAGTGTATATAAAGGAGAACATGGGATTTGTAATTCAAAAATACAACAGTAGAAAAAATTGATAGAACAATAAAAAGACAATACATTTGAGATAAAAGATAAGATCTCAAAATACAAAGGATAGTGATTTTAAAAAAGGCTACATGGAAACAGTCTGAGAATTCCAGATTTTCCAGAAAAGAATGATGAAACAAAAAGTCTGAATATACTTTTTAGAAAAACATGCAAAATAACTGTCTATAAGTACTAAAAGCTGAAGGGATGGAATTGATACAAGCAATAGGTCGCCTGCAAACACAAAACTTAACTCACTAAGAAACATTGTTTTGAAGTTTTAAAATATTGTAATAGGCATTCTAGGGCAGTTAGGTAGCACAGTGGATAGAGCCCTGGGCTTGGAATCAGAAAGACCCATCTCCCTGAGTTTAAATCTTGTTTTAGACACTTATTAGCTGTGTAACCCTAGGCAAGTCACTTAGCACTGCTTGTCTCAGTTTTCTCATCTGTGAAGTGAGTTAGAGAAGGAAATGGCAAATCACTCCAGCACCTTTGTGAAGAAAACTGCAAATGGGGTCATGAAGAGTAGGACACAAGGGAGAAATGACTGAACAAAAACAATAGATGTTTTTGAAGAAACGTTTCATTTGCTAAATGAAAATAATTAGAATTGCTCAGACTATTTCTACATTGTGAGAAATCAAAGGAAAACTTTGAAGATGATATTCCAAAAGGGAAAGGAGATTGATTTGTACCACTCAAATAATATAATCTGAAAATCAAACTTAAACATTTAGAAATGAAGATAAACTTTCACTGAACTAGAAGAATTTATTTCTTTTGTAGAAATTGTGTTCATTAGTAGAAACCAGAGGGAAACAGAGCATTTGTCACACAAACTCATCGAATAAATGAAACACAAAAAAAGATAAGTACAAGTAGCAAGGAAAATACATCTTTTTGTACTTTTTAATGTTTTCTTATGTTTCTTTCATTGCATATATGTATGTGTGGCACACACACACACACACACACACACATACACCAGTCTTAGAGAGGTTGTATGGTGTAATTGATAATGGGCTAATCTATGGTCACATTCTGCTCTCTATACTTCCTGGCCATGTGGGCAAGTAACTTAATCTCTCAGGGCTTCAAACAACTCTCTAAGACAAAAATTTGCAGAATGGTTACTGATCTGCATAAGTAGGAGTTTCCTTACTGACAATACCCTACAGTAAATCAAATCAATAAACATTTATTCAGCGCTTATTACTTGTGAGGCACTGACTAAGCTCAGGTTATACGAATGCAAGCAAACCCAAAAAAGAGCTCTTGCCCTCAAGAAGCTTACATCTAAAGGGGAAAGACAACGCATAAAATAAAGCTGACAAAGGGAAGAAGGGAAGAAGGTATCCTGGAGGGACCATGATGAACAATTAAGTCAAAAGCAGGAGCTGAGGATAGTGAGAGATGGAGTGAATGTTTTTTGACCAAGACGCATTTCTTACAGTGGACATTTTGGAGAAACAGATCAGTCATCAGAAAAATCCACAGGGGTGGAGTCATCTTCCAGACTGAGAAAACTGCAGGGACAAGTGATCTCACAAAGTGAGAAGTTAGGGTGAGGGATTCACCAACACTTTCATGGTGATTATGGCATCCCAGCATATAGAAGGTTGAGGTGGTGGTGGAGGAATGAAACCAATAAATTTATAGGTCCAGATGCTCCTCCCCCAAACCCCAAATATTCCACGTCTATGATTTTTAGTATGTATGGAACTTCTAGTGTGGAAATAACCCTTATCAATGCAGATTAGCAGCTTTGATCTTTGAGATTTGTGTGTGGGCACTGAAATATTAAGTGGCTTGCCCATATTCTCATAGTCAATATGTATAGGAGGTGGGTTTTGAATTAAGATTTTTCTATACTGGTTCTTTGTTTGCTATATCATCCTGCTTCTAAAAAAATGCTTTAATGGCAAGACAAAGCTATTGTTTTTCTTAACCTCTTATGTTCTTTGAGGACCATTGAGATAACAAACAGAAGGTAAAATTCAAAGAAGATCAAAAATATCAGGAAGAGAGAAGGGGAAAGAATAGAACTGGCATTTTGTAAGCTAGAATTCACTTCCTCTACAGATGATAATTTTGGGAGATTCAGAAAAAATGAAAAAGAGAGAAAAGAAGGAAGGAGTGGAAATGGTTTATGCTGGACTGAGGTTTGAGAGGAATTGGCTATTGAATTTTTCAGTTTCTTATACTGACTGGGGAAAGGGAAAAGAAAAAATATGGGGTGGGGCTTAATCTAGGGGAAAGTAGGAAGTGGGTCCTGCCCCTGGAGGGACAATGCTCAGAGAAGCATCATGACACATTCTTTCAAAGATAGGAGCATTGAATGGGGTCTTCACAAGGAGCCCTTTTCTTGGAGAAACAGACACTTTGAGAGACCTCTAGTTGGGGTCTTATTTCTTAAATTTACCTCCCACCCCATCAGAGGTAAATTCTGTGTCTGGGGACATCCAGCAGTAAGCAGGAATGGATGGATGGGACTGGGAGTTTCAAAGGGATATTATTTTGTTTTTTTGAATAAGTAAATGGTCAATTAAAGGTCCTGGAAATAAACTGTGAAATAAATCCCCTGATTTTGGATACAGAATTCCTCATGCCGCATCACATTCTGTCTTTCATGAACTAAAGGTGGGGAACCTGTGGCTTTGAGGCCACATATGGCCCTCTAGGCCCTCAAGTGTGTCCTTTTGACTGAATCTAAACTTCATAGAACAAATCCTTTTATTAAGAATTTATTTATTTATTATAGATTAATTATTAGTTGCTAATGCCTTGGGAAATAAGGTCCTTCAGAAGATTTTTCAGAAAATATGGATGTGTGTGTGTGTATGTATGTGTGGTGTGGGAGGGATCCATAATCACATTTATAATTGTCTTTCAGAAGATCTACCTCATATGAGGATATGAAGAGAATAAAGAATTTGTATGTTCAAAGACTGGAGATGAAAGATTGGATTCTGGAGTATCTTAGAAGGGCATAGAAATAAGGGATGGGATTAAGAAAATTCACGTTTCTTAGAAAGGGGCAAGACGAATGTTAGTCAAAATGGTCGTTGTCTTTCATTCTCAGAAAGAACCAAAATGACATCACTAGTTTGGGGTCAAGGTACAGCGTGCCTGACTATAGCTGATCAGACCAATATGAGCTCAGAAAGCTCTATCATAAGTCAGCACAAATAGTCCTCATGAACATTTGGAGTGGAGATGCCTCTAAATATACATATTTCACATTTATTTTGAGTTACTGTAATTACACTTTGCTCACAGAGCACAGTACCTTCTTTGGTGTGGGCACACTATGTTGGATGGTCCTGTGCCAGTATCTCCCATGTCTCACAATCAATCCCAAAGTTCTTAAAAGAGACAGTGAGAGTGTCCTTGTGTCATTTCTTCTCACCACCATGTGAATGCTGCCTTGAGCTCTCTGTAAAATAGTCTTTTAGGCAAACATGCATTTGACATTCCAACAATGTGGCCAGCCTATTGGAGTAATTGTGCTCTTTGGAGTAGAGTTTGAATTCTTGGCAGTTCAGTTTGAGAAGAGACCTCAGTGTCTGATACTATATCTTGCCAGGAAATCCTCCAAAGATAATTAAAATGAAAGCAATTCAATTTCCTGGCATGAAATTGGTAGACTGTCCAGATTTCACAGGCATATAACAGGGGGGTAGGCAGCATATAACAGGGGGGTAGGCAGAATGGCTGGTAGGTAGTCTAATGCTTCTTTTCTCCCATGCTTTTCTTTGGAGTCTCCCAAACACTGAGCTAGTTTTGGCAGTGCATGCATCAGCCTTCTCATCTATGTGTACTTCCCTGGAAAATATTCTGTCAAGGTAAGTAAACTCTATCCTCAGCATTCAAAATTTCCACTTGTGGATGGCACAGTGTTTCTGGTGCTATGATGGTTGGTGGAGAACCTTTGTTTTTTAGTGTGTTAATTGTTAGGCCAAAATTAGCACAAGCAGTGGAGAATTGATCCATACTTTTTTTGAATCTCAGCCTCAGAGGCTACATTGAGTGCACAATCATCTGTTAACAAAAAGGCATGCCCCTCACTTTAGTCTGGTTTGTAACCTTTTCAAGTTAAATATTTTATCATCAGTGTGGTAGCTGACCTTAATGCCATTTTTGTCCTTATTGAAGGCATCTAACAACACTTTTGAAAACACCATAGTAAAAAGCATGAAAGCAAGCACATAGCCCTGCTTTACTCCATTGGTAACTAGGAAAGCACAAGAGCATCATTCATTATCCAGAACCTGGCCAAGCATGCCATTGTGAAATTGATATATAATACTAATGAACTTCTCCTGGCAACCACATTTTGTCATGATCTTCCTTAAGTATTCATGACTGACAATATCAAAGGCCCTAGTTAAATCAATAAACATTGCACACAGACCTTTGTTCTGCTCCTACATTTCTTCTGGAGTTCTCAGGCAGCAAACACAATATCAACTGTTCCTCAGCCCTTTAGATGGTTATCTGCCTTTCAGGTGAAGGATCAGCTTCTTAAGGAAAACTCTGGTAAGAATCTTGCCAGCAATGACTAAGAGAGAGATGTGCTGCTCATTCCCATCCCTGATGTCCTGATTGTCACAAGATAACCTATTTCTTTTTCTGTTATAGAGATGGACAGTGGAGGCACCCTTGAACTCCTGGGGGAAAATCTCTTTTTGCTATACAACTCAGTAGATTTAAGTCAGCTTTTGTAAGAGCAGTAGATCCCTGCCTTGTAAATCTCAGCTGGAATAGAATCAGCACAAGGCACTTATCCACATAAGAGGAGCCTAATGGCATTCAAAACTTCTTCAGTTGGAAGTTTCTCTAGAGGAGGATTGACTTCAACCTGAGGTAAACAGTCAATGGCTTCAGAATTTGTTGATGATGGGCTGTTAAGAATGCTATGGGTGGTCGGAGCCAAGATGGCGGCATAGAAGCAGCAAAGCACCACAGCTCCCACACAAACACGCTAAAAAACTCATAAAATGGGACGCTAAACAGATTTTCAAGCTCCAAAACTCTCCAAAAGACAGAAAGCACATCTGTTGCTACAGGCAGCTCAGCAGGCGGGGCTCTTCACAGCAGTCTGGGACCCTCAGTGGGAGGTGGCTATGGCAGCAAGAACAGCTGAAAGCAGCAGTGGCCTCCACTGGGCTGCTGCAGAGCCCTCGGCCTACAGATAGCAGGGGGGGCTGACACGATCCATCAGGGCCTAGGGCTCTTGCGTTCAGTGGCCTGGATCTGGATCGTGGTCTTGAGTGGTGGTCCTGGGGTGCGCTTTCAGTGAGCCAAGGCTGGGAGGTGGGGCTGCAGCACCCCACTAAGAGCTCCGGCAGCTGTGAGGGCCCCAGCGATTTGGGACAGAGCTTTCCCCCTCCAGGAAGCAGAGTTCCACAGAGCTAAAAAAACAAGCAATTAATAGACTGGCCAACATGAGAAAGAGGAAGCAAGCTAGGAACAGCAGCAAAACTCTAGAATCCTTTTTTATGGACAAAAAAGACCAAAGCATGGAGCGGGAGGAAGACAGCTCAGTCAAAACTCCCACACCAAATGCTTCCACGACACTGGAAGAATGCCTACTAGCTATA
>JAQQSW010009464.1:0-13227 GCA_028646575.1 Pseudocheirus occidentalis
AGGAATTGCAAGAATCTAGTATTTAAAGCTATACAATCAAATGCAACTGGGAAATAATCATACAGGGACAGGGGCAGGGAGCCCCTCCCTGCCTGCTAGAAAGCTAGAGGTATGTTGGAGGAGGACATAAAAGGGAACAGATGGTGGGAGGGGCCTTACAGTGGGATCAATGTTCTGGGCTGGGGGGTAGGGGCAAAAAGGGGAGAAAATTTGTAACTCAAAACCTTGTGGAAATGAATGATATAACCAAGAAAATAAATTAAAATTTAAAAATATATATATATATATTTTTCTCAAAAGGAGGGTGGGGGTGGGAGAAGTGTCATATTTAGAGTGACTTCTAAGAAGCTATGGAGAATGAAAATAAAAAGGCTTAGAATGTCTTCCATTTAAAAACCTGAAATAAAACCTGAGGAGAGAAGGGGAAATTGTTATTATTTTTATTCACAAAATAACTCACATTCATATAGTATTTTAAACTACAAAATATTTTCCTCCAAGTTCAAACACTTAAATTTTCAATTGGTCTATAATCTTATACTTGTGGCTTCTACCTCTAATGATGCACCTCAGAAGTGATTCACATCTGAACTTTCTATATGATTATCATCCATGTTTGCCCATAAATTCACTTTAGGCATCCAACCAATGTACTGAGGGCCTTTCTCACATCCTGATGACATAGTGAGTATACCAATGGAACATATGAGCTGTCTGTCCATTACTCTTGTTATGTGACCTGTCCATTTTCTTCTTCAGTCTCATATTTCTTTGATGATACCCATTTTCTTCAGATTTCGTATTTTTCATGTGTCGCAGTCTGTTTACTCTCACACTCCCCTCTCTCTTGAGCTTTGGGTCATATTCAATGTCAGTTCTTTGGAGATAATAAATAGAATTCCAAAACTTGAAGCCGTATAACAAAATAAACCCATGATATTTTTGTCTTCATGATACTAAAAGCTTTAGCTAGTAATCCATCCAATTATACAAATAAGTGATTGTTTTCGAAAACATTTGGTGCTATACACACAAAAAATACAGATGATTCCTGGCTTATGAAATTCAAAATGTTTCTCTTGCAACATTTTCCCTTATACCACTTTTCCCTCTTGGCCTTGAAATAGCAACTTTGGCTTCTAGCACAGGATCCTCAGGGAATTTGGGGATCATTATGAATTTCATAGCTAGGCCAAGAAGCCATCATTAATAAAAATATTTTTGTCAAAAAATTGAATATAATTTCCCCTTACCATGCTATTCAATTCTGAATATAGGCCAACAATTTCCATACCTGCCTGGGGTGAAAGGACAATAGATGTGGCCATAACTCTTCTATCCCAACTCACTTATATCTTCATCACTCTCCTCAACTCTTTACCTTTGAGTTGTCCTCTAATCTTCTTTCCTGGGCTATATTTTGAAATTTTAACTTTTCTAAATTAACAAAAAAAAATTCTCTCTCCCACCTCCCCCTATTGAAAAATGCAAAGAGGGATGTCTAGGTTGCTCAGTGAACAGAGCACCAGCCCTGGAGTCAGGAGGACCTGAGTTCAAATCCAGACTCAGACACTTAACTAGCCATGTGACCTTGGGCAAGTTACTTAACCCCAATTGCCCTGCCTTCCCCCTTCAAAAAGCAAAAAACAAAATAAAAGAAAACTAAAAAAGAAAAGAAAAACAAAACTTTTATAATTAATATGTATAGTTAAGTAAAGCAAACTCCCACTTGGGCCAAGTCCAAAAGAAATTCACGTCTCAATCAGTTTCTTATATATCTTGGAAATATCAGAGGAATTTGTGGTAAAGATTTTCTTTTTCCTCACTTAACTGCTTTCCTACTAATTTTATGCATTTCTTTTGGTGATGAAAAATCTTATAAAATTTTAAGTAAACAAAATTTCACATTTTATCTTCTCTGATTCTTTCTGTTTCTTGTTTGGACATGAACCCTTTCCTTTAACCATAGATCTCAAAGGTCACTTCTTCCTTGCTCTTCTAATTTGTTTATGATGTCTTCTTTATGGCATCTCCCAAAGGCAGTTGCAACTAAATAGAACAACTCTGCCTAGCTCCTGCTTGGATGGGTAAATAAAAGACATGGTGAAATCACTTTTATTTTGTATCCAAGGGCATCTGGAAATATCATTTCATGGGACTTTTGCTTATCTGGTATGACAAAGCTGAGGATCATATTTGGGAAAAGACCACAATGAAAAAAACAACAACTGGATATACATAGATATTTATTTCAGAGAAAGAAGTAGAGAAATTTCATGAAGAGTTTGATTAGATTCTCCACAATTAATATTACACGCATTGGTAATTAATGGTTTTAGTGAAAAAGAAGCAAAAAGAATAATTGAGAAAAACTGGACATAGAGATTACAAAATTTTATCACAAATATGAAAATGATACCTTAGCAGAAAGGAATGAAATCATTATTAATGTTGGTATCATTATTGAATCAGTTGTATATATATAGTCATACCATTGACTTGTTAGAATGAAGACAAAAATTAATTCAAACTTAGAAGAACAAAAGTGAAAAAGATAAAGACTTGTAATTAAAATAGCTCCAACCTTTTCTATTTAAACAAATTATTGATGCAAAAGAAAAAAGAAAATACAAGAAATATCACTGATACTAATTGCAAGTTTCTTACTGAATTTTAACTGATGTTACTCAAGCACACTAAATGAGACCAAAAGAACCTAAAAGCTACTTCAACCAACAAATGCTTTTTCTCCTTGACAAGAAATATAATGTTCAAGGACAAGAGCAGTTTAATATCTTAACTTGTGAAACTGTCAGAAGACTAAGAAAAGCTGTCACATTGCTTCAAAGTGCTATTCAATTGAGAGGTAAGCAAGGAAGCCAAAGAGAAGGTCATCTCAGAAATTCTTGAGGTGGCCACTACAGAAACAATTGATGGCATGTTCTCTGACTGCTGGAGTTGCTCTTTCAAAAAATGTAATAGAGGAAGGAAATGCAACAACTCAGTTTATAAACCAGCCTCACTGTGTGTGGTAGAAAAAGACAACCTCGATTAGAAGCATATCATCACAAGGAAACTTGTGGAAGCAGACATCTGCCTAGCTAAGAGTTCAGAACACTTGTGGTTTATTAGTCTCTGTGAAGTCACGATGTAGCATTGACTCACAATGTGAACTGAAAAGGTCCATAATCACTTTTGTACATTTGAAAGAAAATAAAGCACTAGGAAATTTGAAAAAAAAATTTCTCAATCGAGAAGGATGGTAGAAAATTATGAGCACTTTTAACTTGTGAAACAATATGATCAGTGAAAGAACAAAATAATTGTTAAAAGAGTTTGGAAAGAGACCCAACTAAGAAAATTCATACCAAATGAATTTAAGGATAAAATTGGAAATCCTGGAAATATGGAAAAGATCTGTGAAGGTTTCACTAACAAACCCTTTTCAACATGAACACACTGTAAATCAAGAGCAACAGATCCACTCCATTTAGACTCCAAAATCAGAGTCCCATATGAGCTCTCTGAGAAAATGCATATGGCATTGAAGAAAACAAAGATGAGAAAAGCATTTGGACTTAGCCAAATATACACAGAGGGGATCTCTGTTGGACATGGCACAATTATGAGGGCACTGAATCATTCTCAGAGTATTGAAAGAAAGAAGAAATAAGTGAGATAGGAAAATCATATAGAACCCCCACCAAAAAAGTAACAAAATGAAAAAGAGAAGAGCAATACATACTACTTACCCATCTACATAAAACTTTAGAAAATAATTGTGCATAATAGATGTCATCTTAATGAAAGCATTAGATGGCAACAAGTTATTTTTTGCAAGTAATTCTTCACAGTAGACCACGTCTTTTGAAGTTACATAACCAATTAAAAGACATGGAGAATACAAAATATCATTGTGCTTATCACTTCTTAATTTATTTTAAAAACCAAGCCAATAAAGAAAAATGTCACCTTAAAGTTTCTCTTCCCCAAAGTTGCCCTCTTCCAACAGTGTTCCACAATATACGCCAAAGTCATATATAATATTCCTTGAAAGATATAACAGAAATAACCTTGTTCATTTATATCCTTTGTGATACACAACAAATATATAAACTCTCATCAAAGATATTAGCTCTTCTCTCAGAGAAGATACAGCGGAGACCAAGTTAAAGAGTGATTCCTTGTAAATGGTGGGCTCCTTTCTGTTTGCATATTTTGTCAATCCTGTCAAGCCCCAGAACTTTGCAGAGCCCCCTGAATGAGAGCTTTAATGACTAAAACATATTTTAGCTAATTATATACTATGTATATGAAGAATATATCTATCATCCAGATTATAACAGATGAGTAGGTGGACAAGCACAGAGTTGGTAGAAGTTCAACAGTTTTTAACCAAATATTCTTTCAGTGATGTTGTATGGCTTCAATCATGGTCCTCTAAAATCTCTGAAAAATTGAAGCTGAAAATTATCCAGAGGAGTACAGAGAGGCACATGAGGGGAATAAGCAGTCTGTGATACACAATATGTGGGCATTGCCCAGGTAAAGCCTTATAAAAGAAGTCTTCAAAGAGATGTGCTGCCAAAAAGCAGGTGGGAAGGTTACGTAGAGAGAGTGAAGGGCAATCAATGGATAACTTGGCACCTCCTGTGCTCTATTGGTATCCTCACAAAGTAATGTGAGGAAGGTCCCTCACATGTGGGGCAGATGTCCCGGGGCAAACAAAATGACATGGACAAAAATCAGACAAAATGAAGAGGATGAAGAGGATGAAGAAGATGAAGAGGATGAGGAGGACGAGGAGGGCCAATATTTATATAGAACTTATACATGACAGGCACTGTGCTAAGTGCTTTATAATTATCTCATTGGATGCTCACAATAACCCTGTGAGGTACTTGATACTATTATTCACATTTTACAAATGAGAAAACTGATGCAGACAACAGTTAAGTGACTCACCCAGGGTCATATGACTGGTAAGTGTCTAAGGTCACATTCGAACTCAGGTCTTCCTGACTCCAGAGGCCTGGTGTTCTATCTACTATACCTCCTCCCTGGGTTAAGATTTGCAGGACTAGAAGAAATACCCACCCACGCCACCCCCAACACTGACATGATTGTAGATCCATTGGAATACTGATACGATGGCTTTGACAGTCTCCCAAACCATACTCACTAATATATCACTGATTTCTTGTCCCAATCTCTGTGCTAAACTTCAGTCTCACATATCCGATGGCCTCTCGGACATTGCAAACTGAATGTCCAATAGCTATTTCAAAACTCAATATGTACAAAACAGAACTCATCTTTTCCCCATTACCTTCCCTATTACTGTAGGGAGCAACACCATCCTTCCAGTCCCTCAGACTCACAACCTAGCATTCATCCCGGATTATTCACTCTCTCTCACTCACCAGATCCTCCTTTTGGCAAGTCCTGCTGATTTCACCTTTGCAACATCTCTCAATTAGCCCCTTCTCTCCTCTGACATAGCCACCCCTCTTGTGCAGACCTTCATCACCCCGTACCTTGATTATTGCAATAATCTATTAGTGGGTCTGCCTGTCTCTAGACTTTTCCCCATTCTAATTCATTGTCTATTCAGCCACTAAAGTGATTGTCCTAACGCAAAGGTTCAATCATGAGACCACCACCTCCAACTCAATAAACCCCAAAAGTTTCCCTATTGCCTCCAGGAACAAACACAAAGGGCTCTACTCTATATTCAAAGCCCTTTATAACCTGACCCCCTCCTACCTTTCTAGTCATCTTATACCTTACTTAAAAGTACTCTTCAATGCAGTGATACTGGCCCTCGGTCTGTTTCATAAGACTGCAACTCTCAGCTCCAGGCATCTTCTCTGACTGTCCCCAATTCCTGAAATGTTCTTCTTTCACTCTGATTTCCTGGCTTCCTTTAAGTCCCAACTAAAATCCCACCTTCTCTAGGAAGCCATCACCATCTCCTTTTAATTCCAGTGATTTCCCTCTTTTCTCATTATTTCCTATCTATATTGTATATAGTTTCCTTTATATATATATATTTTATTATATATTTATAATATTTTGTATTTATTATATATAACACATTATTTATATATAATAACAATATTTATTTTTTAAAAATTAAATAAAAACATATTTATTATATATAATAAATAATATATATAAATATATAAATTATATATATGTATATATTTGTTTAAATGTTGTTCTCCCATTAGACTGTAAGCTCCTTGAGGGCAGGAACTGTCTTTTGCTTCTTTTTGTATCCCCAATATTTACCATAGTGCCAGGTTCATAGTAAGCACTTAGATGTTGATTCATTGATTCAGTACAGGGAGTAACTGGTAGATTCAACAGTAAGAAGGAAATCACTTCTCACACAAAAAGGAGGGTACAGGATACTTTCTGCCACCATCTATTGAATGAAACAAAGTTTCTCACATACATATCATAATATGCATGCTAATATCACTTCCCAGTTCTGAATCATGCAGAAGGATAGGGCTTTCCTGGTTTTCAATACTCCTCACCAGTTCATTCATCGGTCTTCATTTCCACAATTCTGTGGTTCCCTTACATTTCCATTTTAATATCTTTGTTCCAGACAGAATACTTATGAGTCTCTGTCTAGGAAAATGATTAACTAGAAAGTTTAACTGAAAGTCATTCTAAAAGGACATCCATTCCTCAACCTTTGGGGTTAATGTGATAGAGACGGACCAAAAAATGACAGGCACTGATGTAATGAAATACCTCAAAAATTCTTTTTTCTTTAAGGAAAAAAACCAACTTAGTTTAACAATTTTCGTCCTGTGGCATTTCAAAACCTTCTCAACTACTAACCTAAAGTAAATCTCATTTAAAATAACACTCTCAAAATGTTATGCTATTCTTAGTTCAGATAGAAAATGATGCTTGTTATAGGTATAGAGCTATTATGTTGCCACGGTTACTCCCATTAATGATTAAGGCAGCTTTCTTATCCTCAGCTGAAATGTATATTTTGAAAACAGAAAAAATAGTTTTCTACGTGATTACAGATTTTCAAATGTAAAGAATTTGGGCAAAACAGCAGCATTCTACAGCACTCTCCTGATGTTAGGGTCCTCTAGGATCCTTCTCTTGCTTCCAGTATATGTTTTGCAGCATCTTTACCATTCATTGCAACAATATATTTTCCAAGAGATAAACACATTTTCTGCATCATGTGCCCATGATAATTTCATGGGATGAAAGGATGACTTGTGAGAGAAACTATAGGGAATTTTACTCATGCTTAAATTAAAAAAAAAACAGTCCACAGATCAGTGAATCTCTTTACCCACTTCTATTGCTCATCAGACACATTCTCCTGAGGATATATACATAAATTAGCACCCAAAATTACCATTGCAATCAAAGTTTCAAAACATTAGTAATAGAGGAATTAAACTAAGATTATTATAGCATCATCAATTAGCTACAATTCAAAAAGGGGAAAGATCAGAAAAAGATGACAAACTCTTATCACTCAAGCAACAGATTCAAATATCTAACAAATACATCAAAAGATAACTTTTGTTCTTTGGGGAACAAAATTTTCCTAAGATATCTGCGACAACTTGCTACTTCTAGCAGAGCTGGCAATTTATCTTCCCACACTGGCAATACTCAATACAGATTTTTTGGACCAAAAGATGTCAGAGCCTTCAGATCATCCTCTTATGCGTGGGGGTGAGAGAAGAGGAAATATGTTGTTAGTTCTTTCTTTCTGTGCTTTCTCCATTTCAGCATATAAATAGGATGACTGAGAATCTTTTCCTTCTTTGTTAAGCTGTATCCTACTTCCATTAATGAGCTGCAATCACATGGGTGTGCATAAAGTAAGACACTTGATCCCAAACTCAGGAGATCATTTATATAGACCATTGACCACAAGTTCTCCCCTACTGTGTTATTTCAAAACACCCTGACATTATCCCCTATCCTCTCCTCTTTCAACTCAGCCTCTGATGGGCTGAGCCTCTTTCCTTTGGCAAAGCCACTCCTTCCTATCTCCACAAAAAAGCTGGTACTGAAATCATCCTCCTCTCTAAAGTCATCTTCAGTCTACCCTTATATTTAGTAGGTCCTTCCCAGCTACCTAAAAATATTCTTGTTTAAAAAAAATTTCATTTGATTCTACCATAAGTTCAAGTTATTGTCCTTTTTTTCTCTTCCCCCCCTTTAAAATATAAGCTCTTTGTTAATAGGTATTATTTCCTTCTTTACACTTGTGTCCTCAGTGCCTAGAACAGTGCCTGGCACATAGAAGGTACCTGATAAATAGTTGTTGATTGAGCAACCAATGCAAGCATTTTAATACACACAAAAAGAACAAAAGACTTATCTAAGAAGCTGTAAACTTATGTTGTATACAGTTTAAGGATGGATGGACTGACGGATGGGCAGATAACCCTAGATTAGGGGTTAGTAACCTATGACCCAAGGGCCAAATCCAGCTCCCCGCTACTTGTATTGAACTAAGAATGGTACAAAAATACATAGACTTGATGTGGCGCTAGAGGGTTATAATTTTCCAATCTTTGCCCTAGACTAATATCTAGTCTCCTTTCTCTTTGGAGGACATTTAGCCCAAGGTTCTAGCCACTAGGATAGTCTCTTTCTAGAACTATGAAATCTATGCTACAGACAGCATCTGTATCTAAATCTTGATATCCTTGTGGACCACTATCAAATCCCTCTCTCCCAAACTCCTTTGGTTCCTGGATCAATGGCAGAACTGAAGTAGCCACCTATACTAAAGAGCCAACAAGCTAAGACTTTTTCTGACTTAGGTGATTTGCTTCACCCACCTATGTGCATTTAGAGTGCCCAAATTCTGAGCTTTGGCTTTCCTAGAAATATGGGGGATAGGTCATACTAGATGCCATACAAAGGCAATAATACAAATATTGATGCAAAATGGCCTTAATCTAATGGCACAGAAAATGCTGAGTGGAAGAGGATGGAATTAACAGTAGAAAGAAACAGATAATGAGCATAGCTTTCAAAGTGACATATTGAACATGCAAAAAATAGAAAAAGAAAAAAGTACTTAAAGATCATGCTGCATTTCTTTAGTGCTTCTGTTTATATTATAAAGTTCACATTTTATAGCAAATTGAAATACTGCATTTAAAGGGTTTTTTGGCTGGGATTTGAAGTCCCTTTGTACATTAGGAAAACATAAATAAAACACTAACCATTTTAATATGGAGACTATTTTAAAAAGAGTCCAGAAAATTAAGCAGAGATTAATATTTTTCTATTCCAATTTTTAAAAAACTTATCTAATGTGCCATGATTTTGTAAGGGAGCAATAAAAAATAAAGTCTAGATAGTAAATTTGACTACATATATATAGTCTGCATAGCACCTAATAGTTTGCTCTCAATAAAATATGGAAAATTTTTTTAATTAAATGCTGAGGAAGAAAAGCAGTACATAATATATTTGCAGTTTTTTATTAATCTCCCTTGTTGTTATACTTTGCATTTGGTGTTTCATCTTATTTGTTATTTAAATTTAATACTCACAAATAAACAAAATGAGGAGGTTGAACTAGATAACCCCAAGGGTCTCTTCCATATCTACATCTTTGATCTTCTAACCAGTTGAGGGCACCATTAAAGAAGGTGTTGAAAGGAAATCATCTAACTTTTGCAAGTGACATTCCATCATACATTTTTACCATCATACAAATAACAGAAATACCTAGAAAACATTATATCCCATGGTTGATACTTAACTGACTAGACGTTTTTTAAAAAATTTCATACAGCAAAACCCTACATTAAAGGCTTTTAACCTATTATGGCTTAAAACTATACTAAAAATTTGAGAGATATGGTGTATATTTACATATATATATGTGTATGCATATAATATATAACATATGTGAGTACCCATAATATATACATGTGTATTCAACAGACATTGAAGATGGACAAAGAACTGTACCTACAATTAAAGAAGAGGAAAAGAGAAGGCTAGATTGACTTTGTGAGACTCTACAATGTTTTTATTCCAAATGCCCCATCTTTTAGCATCAACATATTTATAGTAATGGTTATATGGTTATGATTTGCATGTCACTCAAAGGGTAATGATCAGATTGTAATGAGTGTGGGTAGGCTGTAACATGGCATCAATGAATAATTTCCAAGGAGGAAGAGCATAAAAGATATCATTAAATCAATGAATGGCTAGGAAAGGCAGTAGGAGAGTAATGAAACAAGAACGCTATAAATACTTCCTCAGCCAATAGCAATATACCAGCTATCTGAAGATTTGAGGAATCTTTTGAGGCCACTCATTCCACTTTGGTTCAGTCTTAGCTTTCAAGGATTCAGACATCATAGCAAGTCTAAATTTGCCCTCTTTGAGACCTGTTCCTACTTGTGTTTTCTGACACCGATGACACCAATAGATTTGCCTCTTTTACATGAGAGTTCTTCACATTCTTGAAAGCTGCTATTAGATTCCCCCTTCCCAAATTTTACCTTTCTTTCCCATCCAACTTCCCATATTCTTATCATCCTGACTGCCTTCTGCTGGATGCGCTCCTTTTTGTCTATGCTCTCAATAAAATGTGACATTCAGAATTGAACACAGCTATCCAGATGTGGTCTGACTGGGATAAAACTATTCCTTCCTCTTTGATCACTGTCTCCTGGAGGAAGTACAGTCTCCTGAAAAGAACAGTGGGTTTAGATTTGGAAATCCTGGGTTCTAATCTCCCATATGTAAAATGAAGGAGGTGGACTAGATGGTTTTTAAGGTCTTTTCCTTCTCTAGAATTATGATCATTTGATCCTGATGCAGCCTGTGATGGCATTAGCTTTTTTTTTACTGCCACGTCACACTGCTAAGTCTTCCCTGTGATTGGACCTGCAATCCTCTAGAATTTCCAGATTATTTTCACTGAACTATTGTCTATTTAAATCTCCCCAACTCAGTCCTGGCAAAGCTGATGGAACTGGGAGTGGGGAAAAGTAGGGAGGGGGAGAACTAAAATGTAGAAGTTTACATGCACTTGCCCCTCTTAAATTTCAGCTCATTTGATTCAGATCAATGCTTTATGCCAGAGGTGTCAAACATGCTTCTGGCTGGTCTTAGAGCTGGGCAAACCAGATTATAACAGTTGGGAAATATTTAACAAGACAAAAACACAATAGAGAATAGATAATGTTGATATGTGGTTTTCTAAATTAATATGCAGCCCACAGGGATCCCTAATGTACCATTAGTAGACCTCATTTCTATTTGAATTTGACTCTCCTGTTCTAAGCTATCGAGACCTTGCTAGATCCAGATTGTCAGAAAATATACCACCTATCTCTTACGGCTTTATGTCACCTGCAAATTTTAAAAGCATATTTTTCATAGCTTCTTCCAAGATATTGATAAAAATATTTACCAGGAAAAGTTCAAATAGGAGTGGCACTCCAATAGATAAATCTTTCTAAGTTAGCACCAACTGATTAATGAATATTCTTTGTATCTGGTCATTCTGACAATTTTTAATGAACCTACTTAAATAGTTTTCTGTATCACATCTTTCTACCTTTTTCACAAGGACAGTATGGATTACTTTTTTTAAAAAAGATATGATGAAATATAAGTATCCTATGGCTACAGAATTCCTCTGATCTACCAGTTCAGTAACCTGATAACAAAAGGAAATAAAGCTGTTATTAAAGGCCTCTTCTTAATAAAGCCAGACTGGTTTTTCAAGATCACTATTTCTCTAAGTACTTATTCCTTTATGAATGTGTGCTACAGTTTTGTTTTTTTGAGGGGAGAAGGCAAGGCAATTGGGGTTAAATGACTTGCCCAAGGTCACAGATCTAGTGAGTGTGTCAAGTGTCTAAGACCTAATTTGAACTCAAGTCCTCCTGACTTCAGGGTCGGTGCTCTATTCACTGCACCACCTAGCTGTCCCTGTGTGCCAGAATTTTGACAAAAATCAAAGTTAAACACTGGCCTGATAGTTTTCAGACTCCACTTTCTTTTTGTGAAGGATGTGAATATGGTCAAACCAATGAATGCTATGTAGAAAACACTAAATCTAAGCACACTCTATCAAGAGACAAAGATGATATAAGGAGTGTTCTTTGAAGTATTGGGGGGATATTTAAACTTCTGATCTTTCTGCATCATCAAATAATATCTCATTGAAAGATAATCGATGTTAAATGATTAAATGAAACTTGAGTTCTAGTCATTGACAGATACAAGTAGGGGAAAATACACCAGAATGGAAATTTGCACTGATAACATTAGAGAAAGCAGCCCTCATCTCTGAGAGGTATCCTTAGAATCCTGAAACTGAAATGTAGCAGCCCTGCTCAGAGACAATAGGCCAAAGGATACTTGCTACATGCATATCAACAAGAGAAACCATAGCCTGTTCAGGAGGAGGCCATCAGTGACACCATACAAATCACCCACAAAATTCAGATTACATCAAATAACTCAATCCATTTCAGTGAAAAGATGAAGGAAACATTGCAAAATTTTTTCATGCACTTAAGCAAAGGTTTAGATAACCCTCTCTTTCCACCTATACAAAAAGGCATTAGAGCTTCATAGCTTTCGGTCAAATGAGTCACTAACTTTACTCACTTTCAAAGAAAAAAGCTTGGACTTCCTATTATTGGTTAAGATTTGAGATGAAAACAGGTTATTTGAGCATAAGCTGAGATCACTTATTTCAATGAGTGAAAACCTATCTGTGGGATGCTATCTATCAGGGGTTAGGAAATAGCTTTTCTAGACATAGGACTTAGCTCTATTTCAGACTGTCATTTCGTAGGTGGAAACAATGGCATAGATTTAAAGTATATGAACTTCTGTCATCAGTTTCTCCTCTCAGAGTAAAAGGAGACCATGGTCTATTATCATAAATACAAGGTTTTTCATCACTGAATATTCAGAGGTCTTGAGAAAGGATTAAAACTAGGAAAGTTTTTAAAATTTGTTTTTTGAGAAAAAAAGGACACTAGCAATAAGATATCAAAATCTATTTGATATATATGTATAAAGCCAATCAGCAGTAAATTTCTGAGAGAATGCTACTGTGAGGAGCTTTTAAGATTCGGATTACACAGTATTAGTGAACACTCTGTTTATTCCATTACAAATCTTTATTCAGTACAATGTTCACAGTTTCTGCAATTCACAATATTA
>JAQQSW010009465.1:0-13227 GCA_028646575.1 Pseudocheirus occidentalis
AGAGACAGAGAGAGACAGAGAGACAGAGAGAGACAGAGAGACAGAGACAGAGAGATAGACAGAGAAAGACAGAGAGAGACAGAGAGAGAGAGACAGAGAGAGAGGCAGAGAGACAGAGAGAGACAGAGAGAGACAGAGACAGAGAGACAGAGACAGAGAGAGAGACAGAGAGAGAGACAGAGAGAGACAGAGAGAGAGACAGAGAGACAGAGAGAGAGAGACAGAGAGACAGACAGAGACAGAGAGAGAGCGACAGAGAGAGACAGACAGAGAGAGAGACAGAGACAGAGAGAGAGACAGAGAGACAGAGAGAGAGAGAGCAACAGAGAGAGACAGACAGAGAGAGAGACAGAGACAGAGAGAGAGACAGAGAGACAGAGAGAGGTAGAGATAGGGAAAGAAAAGAAAAAGAAATTTACATGAGAACTTTATCACATATTTAAAAGGAATAGCAAGTTGTATAAAAAATTTGAAGTTTCATGCGCAATCATCTTGTTTATTTATGGAAATGTTTATTTTTATTCCATAAATTAAAAATAAAATAAAGATTTGCTTTTAAAAGAGAAATAAGGAAGAATCTTCATCAGCACTATGTCGATTTTCACACTGTTGATAGATCCTCATTTCCATATGGAACCTATATTTGTATATGGGATTATCCTTCAGAAAGCAGAACCCACACACACATATACTTTTATTTTGTCATTTGCTCTCAACAAATCAATTTGTCCAGCTAAAAATTCTCATAGAAGTAGCAAATCACATTGGGCAGAAATTGTAATACCTGGAGGTAGTATGGTATAATGTTAGCCTTTAAGTTTTAAAAGTGCTTTACAAACATTATCTCATCCTCACAACAACCTTAGGAAGGATGGATTAGAATTTCCCCCCATTTTACAAATGAGAAAACTGAGGCAGACATTGGGTAAGTGACTTGACAAGGCTCACAAAGCTAGTAGGTATCAACGGTTAGGCATGTATTCAGCTCTAGGTCCTGAGCTCTCTCTACTCAGCCACCTAGCTGGTGTGGTAGAAAGAACCCCAGACTAAAAGTAAAACAGCCTGGATTGGAATCCTAAAACACTTACCCTCTTTTCATTCCAGGTTCAGCACTCTTAACATGCCCTGCCTAGGATGGTTACTTTTAGGACACATGCAATCATGCATTTAAAGTACTCTGTAGAAAATGTTTTATGGAAAATTGAACTCTGTTTCATTGTCTATTCCTTGCAACCACATTATTAGTAAGCTCTTTCATTTACTTTTTAAATTTTTGTTGATACCTTTTTTACTTAATAATATTTTATTTTTCCCCCAATTATATGTAAAGATATTTTTCAACATTCATATTTGTAAGATTTTGAGTTCCAAATTTTTCTTTCTCCCTCCCCAAGACAACAATCAGTCTGATATCATAATGTACAATCTTGTTAAACACACTTCCACATTAGTCAAATTGTGAAAGAAAAATCAGAACAAAAGGGAAAAACTGAAAGAAAGAAAGAACAAAAATTTTAAAATAGTGTACTTCATTCTACATTCAGACTCTATAGTTTTTTCTCTGGATAAGGATAGTATTTTCCATCAGTCTTTTGAAATTATCTTCGATCATTGTACTGCTAAGGAGATCTAAATCCATTATAGTTGATCATCAGACAGTGTTACTGTTGCTATTCTGGTTCTGCTCACTTCACCCGGCATCAGTTCATGTGAGTCTTTCCAGGTTTTTCTGAAGTCTGCTTGTTCATCATTTCTTATAGTACAGTAGTATTCCATTACATTCATATACCACAATTTGTTCAGTCATTCTCCAATTGATGGGCATCCTCTCAATTTCCAACTCTTTGCCATCACAAAAAGAGCTGCCATAAGTATTTCTGTACATGTGGGCCTGTAATGGTAAGTGAATTTGAAGATCTTCCCTGCCCTTTAATTGGCTTCACTTGGAGTCCAACAAGAGAAGCTAGCTTAGGGGAGGCTTGTTTTTCAGGAAGGCACATCTTTTGTTACTTTGTAATTAGGTAGTGGGTCACTAAGGTTGTGATGTCTTCTGACCCTGAAGAAGGCTCTATATATACCCTGATGTGAGGTTTTGCTTTGGGAAGAGTTGTGTGATTCGTTCAGATGAGATTCTAAGCAGTCATTGACCACCACCACCCCCCCCACTGCTTTGAAAACTCAGGCGCTGGTGCTTCTCTCTCTGTCTGGTAACCAACTGTAAGTATGTAATGATCAGACAGCTAGAAGTCCTCTCTGTTGGTTGGTTGAATTCTGTTATTTACTGTCTGTATTTTTTCTTTGCTTGTAATTTCTGTTTGTATTTTCTGAAGTTCAGAGTAGTGCCTTTTTCCCCTGAACTAAGTGAATTTTATATATATATATATATGTATATATGTGTGTGTGTGTGTGTGTAAGAACAGATTTGATCATATATGTTTGATTAAAGTAAGATTGTGAACCCCTTTTGAGTTGCTTTCCTTTAGAAAAGCAGATCAAAGAGCCTATGCTAGCAGCCACCCTGGGAATGATAGGGTGCTTGCTGTGACAGGGCCCTTTTCGTTTTTTTATGATCTCTTTGGGATACATACATAATAGTGGTATTGATGCCTTTTGTTTTAATATCACCTGCATTTCCCTTCCTACTTCCCACCCAAATAAAAAGGGAAAAAACAGGTGAGGAAAAATGAACAACACATTGAGCTCATCTGAGAGTATATGTAGTATTCCATATGTCTGATCCTCCACCTCTGCTAGAAAGGGAAGGAATTCAGGCACTCTTTTAACAGGCTAAGTTGTAGAAATATGCAGCAGAACAGATTTTGGCTTCAATGGAGGGTTTTAAAAATTAAATTTGGAGTTAATACTATTAATTCATATAGCACTAGAAGGTATTCCCCTTTGTTAAAGATGAAGAACCTGAAGAAGTTTAAGCGGAAGTTTAAGTGACTTCTCCACAGTTTTACAACCAAGGAGTATCACAGCTGGAACTGAACCCTGATATACTAAGTGGGAGTCCAGTGGATTGGTTATTTTTTTCCTTCAGTCTTCCACACTTTCCATTCCCATACAGGGCAATAGTTAAATTTCTGTGCAGAATAATGAATTTTCTCATTTTTTTCCTGTGGTGCTGACAAAATGATGACCAGATGCTAAGTCACTCAGATTCTCTCTGAGAAAATGGTCTATCATAGTGCAACATATTGAAAGACAGCTTCCAATAGAGACAAAGTTTTTTTCTCCGACTCCATTAAGGATTCAAGTTTTAAAATGCTCCTTGCACTATAACATTCCATTTTAATCAGCTTTCCATGGCATCATGTCCTTCCACCATGAAAAAAAAATCAGAGGAAATTCTATTGGTCCAGGAGGAAAAAGGAGAAATAAGAATGCATGGTTGAGAAAATGAATTGAGTTTATGAAAGAATTAAAATATTTTGTACATGTGTTGTGACAGTGTCTTAAATGAGGATCCCCCTCTATGGTTGGGGCTTGGGAATACAGAGACAGGTATGACAAGTTCACTTACCCTCCAACAAGAAAGAACAATTTTGGACCCTCTATAATGGATAGAATCCTGGCTGGAGTCAGGATAGCTCTGAGTTCAAATGTGGCCTCAGATACTTAACTAGCTATGTGATTTGGGCAAGTAACTTAACCTTGGTCTGTTTTAGCTTTCATCTGTAAAATGGGGATAAAAATCACACCTACATCCCAGAGTTGTTGTGAAAATTAAGTGAAATAACAATTATAACGTACTTAATGCAGTGCCCGGCACAGTAAACTCTTTATAAAAGTTAGCTATTATTATTTTATGTTTTATTATTATTTAAAAACTGTTTATTGCTGTGGGTTTCCTAAAAGATACCCATCTTGTCCAAAGTCTGGATGTTCAAAGGAAGTTCAGATTAGAGATGCAAATAGACCCATTGGAAAACTGGCCCCAAATCTTTGTTTTACCTCTTAGTCCTTTGAGGGGGAAAGAGAGAAACAGAAAGAAAAGGGAGAGAAACAGTATCCAAGTACTTATAAAAACAAAGGGCAGATAGCCCTGGCGAGCTGTGAAATCTTTCACACCGAGTTCTTGCCAACGCACCTCATCCTGCACTCCTGCTGATTTTTAATAGGAGTGGGCCCCTTTTCGACAAGTCGGCCAAGTCAGCTAAATTGTCTTGTGGTTTCTGCGCTGTGGACAGATGTCCATTACAGTCTGGGTTAGGACCTTTGGAGTCATTACTTTTGGGACATATTGGAAGTCAAAATAGAACTCAACTCTCAGCATGGTAAGAGAACAAGCAATCTTAATTAAAAAATAACATTTTTGGACCTGACTTTCATGGGATTTCTTCCATCCCTTGTATGTGCATTAATGTTGGTGATTTGAATCCTAAGGTCGTAATGAGGGTTTGTATGGTTATCTTTTTCACATTAATGTTTAGAATTTTATCCCATTATTTGATTATCTTTGAGACACTCCGTACCAATAAAGTAATATAAAGAAGTTAGGATAAGAACCAAACACCCACTTTTCTTATTGAGTATAAAGGATTGGATTTCTTTACCACCAAGCTAAGAAGTGTCACAAAAGTGACACTGCTTTGGTAAGTCAGGTATGAGGATTTTCAAAGAGGTGTTACTTTTCACAGACAATATAATGAGAAGGCTTTCCCAAAGACTAATACCTATTGTTGAACTAGTGGCATAATATTTTTAAAGACAATTTCATTGACTAGATAAAAAATGATTTTTCCCTATGGTACTCAACTATAAAGTATGTTGATATTTAGTTAGAAAATAGGAGTTTCAGAGTTTTAGCCATTTCAGCTTTAAACACATTTCTTATTTTGGGGTCTACTTTTCTCATTCTTTTAAAGATTGCTATCCTGCTTGTTTTTTTATAGTACTATGTCATTTCATTCTTGGTGCTACATATTTTCAAAACAGTCACTGATAGCTGGGTAATGCTGCCAAGGAATTCCTTTTAAACTCTATGAACCACGGTCAGTGTCAGTGAATGTCCCCTGCGTGCTGAGTGGGCATGAGATGTATTTTCTATGCTTTATTTCAAAGAGGCTCAATTACTTGTCTTTGGATCACATATTTTTTAAGAGAAGTTTTTATTTCCTAATGATATACACACATAAACATACATACTTATACATAAATATACATACCATACATATGTATATATGCATATATAGAGATATAAAATTTCTCCTTGCTTAAGCACAAGAGTTGAGTTGCAAGCACTTTTTAATCTCTGAATCCTGGAAAGTGGTGAAGAAAATCCTGCATTTTTGTTCTTGCAAATGACTTACCAAACCACCAGGGCTGCACTATATATGTTTTTCCTTTTTCTTTCTTTTTTCTTTTGATGGTGGTGGGGGAGGTTTTTCTGGGTGCCTGCATAATATGGGTGTAGTGTGATGAGCTGTTTCTGCTGAGAAACCAGAGTTTACAGAATAAACAGAGTTGAGGTAAACCCTGATTATGGGGAAAGTTTCTGAGTTAGGCTGTCTTGCAGCCTTAACTTTACATGCCTATATTTTTTGGAAATGCTTTCAATATTCCTCCTTTGTGAATTGGTGTGAATGGCTGCTGAAACCAGGGTGTTTTTATTTTATGTTGACTTGTGCAGGGTCTCAGACAAACATGAGGAGCTAAAGATGGCCCTGGGGTTGGGGATGGCTGGAAACAGGGCACTGTCCAGGAGAACACTTCTTTCTTTGCCCATTCTAAAACATGGACACGAATGTGCTAAGTCGTTGCAGAGACAAGGAAGAAAATGTGTCTGCAAACTGGAAAGAATTACCTAATAGAAAAGAAAAGTTCTCTGTGTGTTTTCTTGTATTTTAGTTCCTTTTTCTTTTTTAGATTTATCCTGAGAATCTTGAGCAATTGTTGCAGTATTTGAACAGACCCTCTCCTTAGGAGAGAATTGTTTGTTGATAATTATACATGAAGCCACAAACCAAATGACAGATTTTTTCTAAAGAAAAGTTCCCATTATACATTCATTTTGTGCTTTTTTTCTCTGGATCTCTGGATGCTCAACACACACAGACACACATGCACACACGTAGAGTTGAACAACTGAACAATGAACATTTGGGGAAAGGAGAGATAGGGAAGTTTTTTAAAGACTAAGGAAAGAGGTCTAGGGAGGAGACTTGAAGGGAAAGAAGAAGTTAACGAAGGTATTAGGTATTGTACCCAGGTGAATAGACAGTTTTTTGCTTCCAAGAGATCCCTTACTCCCTGCTTCATATCTTTGGGATTGGAACAAGGTTTTTAGAGCCAGTACAGTAAAAAGAGAGGGTCATTGTTTTAAGTCCATTCACACACACACACACACACACACACACACACACACACTCATGAGTGTCATTTGAAAAGTCGGTGTCCTGGATATAAATCTTAATTATTCTTACCAAACCCTGGAGGCCCTCAGACAAAGAAATAATAATAAGTGCCACAGCAAGTCCTAGAGCAGAGCTGACTTTACAAAAGCCTTGGTTTAGCAGCACCCCTGCTCAGGAGGGAGGGACCTGGGCTGCTTTCCTCACCAGTGAGGAAAACCCTTATCCAATACTGAACATAATTAGACTCTATCTGACTGGGAAGTTGAAGTCTCTGTTTACCTTAGAAAGAATTTAAATAAGCTGCCTCCACCCAGGAGAAAAGGCCAGCACAATCTAGTCCTCCAACATGCAGCTGGCCTCTGTCATTTCTGGGTCTCCAGTAGCAAAGGCACCAAGCTGAGGGCCTCGGGGCATCTTTTGTTTTGATTCAGTGAAAGAACTCTATCAGTTCCTTCACCCTGTCCTGCACCACTCTCTCTGCTTCTGCTGTCTGGGAACTAAATGTTATTCTCCCCAAGGCACAAAAATATACTATTCTAGTTGCAGCACCTGCTTAAGGGGGAAATTCTGTACTGACCCCTGAAAAGAAGCTGCTTACACTTTGTTTCCTGAGATCTGATTGTCCACTAGGTTGTCTTAGGTTGAATGAGCTACAAATATCAGTAGTTATTTCCTCACTTAACCCTGCTTAACAATCCAATGGCAGTCTGGGGACAGTGGCTAGATACTGTAGTCTGTCATTGAGGAAACCGAGGCTGGTGGATCACGTGATCCAATGAGTTCTGAGCTACAGTAGGTCAAATTATTAAGCCTTGAGACTAACCTCGGTAGGGTAAGCGGCTCACCAGGTTGTATAAGAATAAACTGATTCACGTTTGAAACACATCCAGTCAAAGTTTCCTCGTCCATCAATAGCAGGATTGGGTCCTGGAGTGGTCACCACACTTCCAACCTGGGAGAGACAGGGAGACCCCAGCCTCAAAACAAGGCCAAACAAAAAACTCGCTGGCAGAGTATGTTTTTCCTGAGACAGAGACTTTATTGCGCACAATGAGAGGTTTTTGTTTGATGAAAACCTGATTCATCAGTGCCTCTGGCTTTGTTATTCTGCTTTTACTGTTTATTTACATTGTCCACATTATAATGTTGAGATGTTTATAAAGTTCAAGAAACATAATTTCTGGGTAATTCGTCATTTTATTTATAATGCCAGCATTTTAATTTTTAAAAATACGGCAGTGACATTCTCAAATGCCAAAGACAATCATGGCGGCAGGTTCCAGGCTTGTATGTC
The DNA here is from genome assembly GCA_028646575.1 of Pseudocheirus occidentalis. NCBI lineage: Eukaryota > Metazoa > Chordata > Mammalia > Diprotodontia > Pseudocheiridae > Pseudocheirus > Pseudocheirus occidentalis. The sequence continues at coordinate 7,654 of JAQQSW010009465.1, forward strand.
CTTGGGAGAGGGGTGTTCCTGAGGGTGGCAATCAATCAACTCTGACTGGCTAATAATTAATGAGAAAATGAATATTACAATTAGGGGGTGAGAGTGACATCAAGTTACTCTAGGACTGAGGGACTATCCCTAGATGCAGATCACCCCCAGCCTTGGGCAATCTAGGACAAAGAGTCTACTGCTACCCAAGCATGATTGAGTGGAATTCAGAGTAAATTAGAAATTCCTTGTAAGGTTGGATGGGGTCCGATAAAGGAGAAAGTTCAACCTTCAGAGACTTAGGTTTTGAAATGAGAGCTTTAGAAAAATGGGAGCTCTGGATATTCCCCAATCATTGGCTATTGATAGTCATTTCTCTCAGCACCCTTTGTGGAGCCTAGTAGGGAACCATTTAGAGTTCTTTGCCTTTACTGTATTTGTCTATTTATTGCTCAAAGCGAAGAATTCTTAGGCCTCTTTTCAGTGAAATAAAACTGTCCAGTCTGGGAAATATTGGTTTGAAAAGAGAGAAGGGGAAGTTGGAGAACATCATTATGTTGCCTGAGAATATTTTCTTTTAATGGGGTCTCCCAGCAAAAGTGTGAGACTGTTGTAACCTTTCCCTCCTTTGCATGAATAGTGCCCAGAAATGTGTTAAAGGTGCTCTCTTGCCGAGCATTTTAGGGAAACCTTTAAAACCCCAAAGCCCAGGAGTAGGTGGGAATGTGTTTTTTCATTTTGAGGTACTCAAGTAATCATGCTTTAACCTGATTATTTCCTAACTGTTGGCATTGGCTATTCTTTCCAGAAGCTAAAAGAGTCCGGGTTTGGGTGCAAATCCCCACACTTCCACCTATTACCAGTATTGCCATGGGAAAATCATGATTCATCATCCTTCATGGCCGCAGTTCCTCTTATGTAAAATATGAGGAGTTTCTCAAAGGTCCTTTCCACCTGTAAAGCCTATGATCCTTTCTCCATTTGAAATCTGTATTACATTCTGACTGAAAGCAAGATACAGGGGAAGGCCTCTAAAGGACAGTCAGAGCTAGCCTTGGGAACATGGCAAACCAAGCCACCTTAAAGCACAATTAAATACCCAAATTTCTATTTATTTCTCTTTAGAGGTAGAGGCAGATGAGAAGAAAGATTCAAAGGACAAAAGGTTGCCTACGGATTATGCTGTGATATGTTCTGCTTTTAGCCATCAACTGGATGGCCCTTTCAAGTTGGCTTTCCAGAGATTTTCTTGGGATGGGGTAGGGGGAAGTGGAGGCACATTAGACTTCTTCAAATGTGAATTGGAACACAAGACTCATCTTCCAGGGTTCACAGACAACTGGGAGCTCAATAGCAAACAAAGAATGAAAACAAATTGCAGCCAGAGCCCTTTGAAGTGAGGGTGGGGGTTGGAGTGGCAGGGGGAGTGGGGGAAATGAAAGCCTGGGTCCTTGTTGCTAGAATACCACATGAAGCAAGCTTTTTTTTCCCTTGAGAAAAGATCAAAGTGGATTAGGAGAGCATAAAAATATTAAAAGGATTGCACTCATTAATTTGGTTAAATATCAAAACTTGGTTTGGGATGGGATGGGGGAAAGGAGGAGGAAATGGAAGAAAGAGGGACATATACTGAAGATTGGCTGAATCTATTTTAAAAAATGCTGATTAGCATTAAATTAAGGCAAAACTGAAGATTACACAAGTGTAAACATTGCCACTAATGTTTGACTAAAAGCTAACTGAGGGCTCCAAGTGACTCCACTTAATTTACAGACAAGGCCTATAACAGCCCCAGGGGGACTAGGGGAAGGGATGGGGGAAGGGGCAAGCATTTTATAGTTAGAAACCATGTTATTATTTTTAAATTTAGAAAAAAAACTTGGCTAAAGTAGCTGCTTTAAAAACTACAGAGAAGGGGATATTTGTGTTGAGTATGTATGCTGTGTGCGCACGTGTGAGCTGGCATGTATGTCCATGCTTTCTGGGCTTGGGCTGGAATAATGGCAAAAATACTACAACTTATGCTTTAAAAAAATAGTAAAAATTCTTCTAACACATCAGAGAGTGAAAAGCAGAAAGAGTGAGAGAGAGAGAGAGAGAGAGAGAGAGAGAGAGAGAGAGGAAAGGGAGAAGGGAGAGGAGAGAAGAGAGAGGAGAGAAGAAGGGGAAGAAAGGGAGGAGAGAAGAGAGAAAGGAGAGAGAGGAGAGAAGAGAGAGAGGAGAGAGAAAGAGAGAGAGAGAGAAAGAGAGAGAGAGAGACAGAGAGGGGAAAGGGATGAAGAGAGGAAAGAGAGAGTCTGAGGACAAGGAGGACAAGGAAGATGAGGAGGAAAAGAGAAAGGAAGCAAAGGGAAGGGGAGAAGAGAGAAGGGGAGAGCCAGAGCCAATGGGTTTAAGCTGCTTCTCAGTGGGGGCAAATGTCTTAATAAATTCTGAATGTGATTCATTCTTTGGGCATGGGGGAGGCGAGCAAACCCCAAAAGGGAGGGGGGTAGTAAATCGCACAGTGTTACAAATGAAATAGATTTTAACTCTGCAATATTTAGCTTCAAGTGGAAACCTAAATATACTAGATGATAGCAAAACCATATTCTTCCCTCCTTGCCATAGCCCTTTTTTTTGGTCATCAGGATTATAAATGCTTTTAAAACCCATATGCAGTTCATCCAGTGACATCGAAGTTGATATCTTTAGATTGGGTTTTCATCATATACTTTAATTTTCTAGGTCTAGGAATGACCATAATTACTGAACAATTCAATGGAATGGAATGGGCTAATTCAGCGCTTTTTACTGCATTTTTTCCACATAATATCTAAAATCTCTTTTTTTCTCCACAGTAACCCATGTTTACAAAAGCAAGGCATTTAACCCACACATTTCCTGGGCTTGAATCATTTCCTTAATAAGGCATAAAACATTTACAGAATGACTCCCTTTACGTTAACACATCATTGTTAATAGATAGCCATCAGTGTGTGGCATATCAGAGACAGACTGCCCCTCGTCTGCATAATGTGTGGCTATGTTATCCCCCTTCTGTGGGCATGGGCTACAGAATGAATTAAAAGAATAATTATGGAAGCCAGTATCTTAACAGATCTTTACTCCTCTGCCTATTTGCCTTCTCCCCTGCAAACTCAAAAAGACAGCCCAACTTTTGTTTCTGAAATAATAGCTAACATTGAACTATTTCTGTAAGATTTGCAAACTGCATTCATTCCGTGTACAATTCTGTGTACATTTTGTCCATTTTAGTTGTCCTAAGCCTTTGGGAACACCTCATCTTCTCTCATTTGATTCTCACAGTAACCCTTTGAAAGAGGTACTATTTCAATCTCCACCATACAGAGAAGGAAACTGAGTCTGTACCTTGTCACACAACTAGTTAGGAACTTAGGTATGCCTCACTCTCCATCCGGCAGAGTTTCTAAAACAAAAATAAAACAGTCCCAACAAAGGACACATAGTTTTCTGTTCTTATTTAAAAAAAGTTAAATGGATAGTAAAAGTTAAAGTGTTTTGATTTTTTTCTCAGCTTCCAGGATCATCATTTTTCTTTCATGTATCTTGTTTGCACAGAGTTGTTTGCATTACACTGAGCTCCAGGACTGTTATTTATTATTGTTTTTCTTCATATTCCTTTATATTATTGGTTAGCACAGTGCCTGCCAAACAGCAAGCCCTTAATAAATGCTTATTGATTTGCTGACATTAATCTGGATGGACAATATCAGGTTGGCTTTTTTGTATGTTTGTTTTCTGATGGGATCTACAGTGAAATTATCATCTTTGAGAATGTCTGGTAAATAAATTCATCTATGAATGTGTGTCAGCAGCCTCTACAGCCTACAGTTTGGAAGAGCTGGCTGGGATGTCTAGGAGTTAAGGGATTTTCTCAGGGTCACACAGCAAAGATGTTAAAGGTGGGACTTGTATCCAGGTTTTGCTAACTCCAAGACTAATTCTCAATGTACTATCTATTCTAGGTATTCATTCCCATACCTCATAGAGAAAGTCTTAAGGTTTATAAAACACTTTCCTCTTTTTTGCTTTTTTGGTCTTTTTTGGAGTGGGAAAGACAGGGTAACTGGAGTTAAGTGACTTGCCCAAGATCACACAGTTAGTAAGTGTTAAGTGTCTGAGGTCAGATTTGACATATATATATATATATACATATACACACACATATATTATACATGTTGTACACATGTAGTTACTTAAATGTTGTCTCATCTACTAGAACGTAAACTCCTTGGGGGCAAGTTCCTTTTTTCTTTTCTTCTTTGAGTCCCTAGAATTTAGTTCAGTGCCTGGCATGTAACAGGGGCAGCTAGGTGGCACAATGAATAGAGTGTGGGGCCTGCAGTCAGGAAGACTCATCTTCCTGAGTTCAAATCTGGCCGCAGATATTTCTTAGCTGTATGCCTCTGGGCAAGTCACTTAACCCTGTTTGCCTCAGTTTCCTCATCTGTAAAATGAGCTGGAGAAGGAAATGGCAAACCACTCTGGTATCTTTGCCAAGACAACCCCAAACAGAGAGTTGAACAGGACTGAAATGACCCAACAACAACAATTGGCACATGATAAGTGCTTAATAAGCTTTCATTGATCATCTGGTGGAATATTAGTGCTACCATAAGGATCAGAGCATCACAGCTTGAGTGACAGAAGAGATCTAATCCAAACGCTTCATTTTACAGGTGGTGAAACTGAGGCCCAGAGAGGTTTAGTGATTTCCCCAAATTCATACAGGCTGTTGATTCTAGAGGGGAGGATATTCGGACCCTCTTCCTTTGATCCTTTTCCCTAGTACCAAACCTCATCATTTCTGAAGAAACTCTCTCTGCCTTTGTAACAACATGGTGAACACTGCAATATTTTTGCATTACTTTAATAAACTGATTGAAAATAATGGGAGGAAGTTTGTATTTGGCAAATCCTTCTCATATTGTGGATTACCTCTTGTCACAACATTTCTTAAGCATCTGTTATGTAAGAGGTACCGTGCTAAGTGATGGGAATACAAAAAGAGGCAAAAATCAGTCTCTGCCCTCAAGGAGCTTATACTCAAATGAGGAAGGAAACATGAAAACAGGTATATATATCAAGTTATACATAAGATAAATGGGAAATAATTAACAGGGGAAGTCACTAGAATTAAGAGGGCTTGGGAAAGGCTTCTTAGAGGAAGGAGGTATCAGACAAGCAGCAGCAGTCCCCAGGGAGTCCTGAACCAGATTAAAATGTAATTTGTTGTAATTCAGTTATTTTTCAGTCATATCCAGCTCTTCCTGATGCCGTTTTGGGGTTTTCTTGGCTAAGATACTAAAGTAGTTTTCCATTTCCTTCTGCAGATTATTTTACAACTGAGGTAAACAGGGTTAAGTGACTTATGCAAGGTCACGTAGCAATTGGGAAATATTTAACAAAATAAAAATATATATATATAGGGGCGGCTAGGTGGCACAGTGAATAGAGCACCAGCCTTGGAGTCAGGAGTACCTGAGTTCAAATCCAGCCTCAGACACTTAACACAAAAACTAGCCGTGTGACCTTGGGCAAGTCACTTAACCCCAAATGCCCTCCAAAAAG